>JAVCKV010243727.1:0-53403 GCA_032274145.1 Herpochondria borealis | reverse complement strand
CACCGGGCGGCGGCGGCGTGCATTGCATGTGTCAGGCGTTGCGTCGCTTACCGGGTTAGCGTAAAAAATTTCACCCAGCCAGCAGGAATGCACAATGATCCGTGGTTAATAAACCGATTGCTGGTGAGCTACAATATAGCCAGGATCAGTAGATCAATGACGGGTGCAGCAGGGCCAGCCCGCTAATTTTGAATCATGATGAAATAGCCGAATGACAACAGCCGATAATAAAATTGCCTATCAGGGAGAGCCGGGTGCCTACTCGCATCTGGCTTCCAGGAACACCTATCCGGAGATGGAGCCTCTGCCCTGTGAATCATTTGCGGCAGCGTTTGCAGCCGTTGAAAATCACGAAGCCGCACTGGCGATCATTCCGATTGAAAATTCACTGGGGGGGCGGGTAGCGGGTATGCACTATCTGTTACCGGAATCCACGCTATTCATAATCAATGAACATTTTCAGCCGGTGAAGCATTGCCTGTTAGGTTTGCCCGGTGCAAAGCTTGATCAGATTACTCATGTCCGATCCCATCCCCAGGCATTGGCGCAGTGCCGTGCGCTCACCGAAGAGCTCAAAGTCAAGCCGGTTCCGGTCGCTGATACGGCGGGCTCTGCGAAAGAAATAATGGAGCTGGGCGACCCGACTCAAGCCTCAATTGCGTCTTCACTGGCCGGTGAGATCTACGGATTGAATGTCCTCAGAGAGCGCATTGAAGATCGGCTTGGGAATACCACCAGATTTGTGGTGCTGTCATCGAATCGGGCTGACCCCGATCCGCGTGATGGCCCCTGCATGACCAGCTTTGTATTTCATGTTCGCAGTGTGCCAGCAGCCTTGTATAAGTGCCTGGGTGGATTTGCCACCAGTGGTGTCAATATCACCAAGCTTGAAAGTTATATTATCGATGACCGGTTTCAAAGTGCTCAATTCTATGCAGAAATCGAAGGCCATCCGTCCGATAAGCTGGTGGATTTTGCTTTTCAGGAGCTGCAGTATTTTTCAACTAAATTGAAAATACTGGGGACTTATCCGGCGCACGCCTATCGAAAGCGAATCAGTGGATAGTGAAACAAGCTTAGCGACAAACCGCGATTGCGATGGCCGTTTTACAAAAAACTAAAGCTAGTCGGAGGCTTTGAACTGTTGGCGTCGATCGCGTAACGATTGCACGATCTCCCACCGTTGCTGATTGGGTAGCCGCGACCAGGTAGCGATTTCACTGAGTGTTCGATAGCAACCGGTGCATAAACCGCTCGCCTGATCCATCTCACACACACTGATGCACGGCGAGGCGACATCAGGCGCATCTGTCGGCAGTACGGTTCGTCTGCGACGGGCGCGCTTACCTGGTTTTGGTGTTTCCTGCTCAGACATCGACTTCGGGGCCCGGATGGATTCGGTGGTGTGCACAGAGTATGTCTTTTTTGTGCCAATGCAAGGGGGCTTGTCGTCACCATGCGATAAAGTAGCGTGAGTAGTGCCGGGTTTTTACATCGGGCCGCATCCCTGGTTGATTTCCTGCGATAATCAACTGAAGATAAACATTATCGCCCACTTGCTGAAGAGAACCCTTATGAGCAGAACCGTTTATGTCAACGGGGATTATGTTGCAGAAGAAGACGCTAAAATCTCCATTTTTGATCGTGGATTTCTGTTTGCTGATGCGGTGTATGAAGTGACTTCGGTGGTGCAGGGCAAGCTGATCGATAACGATGGCCATTTACGCCGTTTACGGCGCTCACTGAGTGAACTTGGTATCTCGAGCCCTGCGAGTGATGAACAAATTACCGAAATTCAGCAGCAGTTGATCACTCGCAATAATTTGGAAGAGGGTGGAATTTATCTACAGGTCACCCGGGGCGCGGCTGATCGTGATTTTGCCTATGCAAAGGATATGAGCGCCAGTCTGGTGCTGTTTACGCAAAGTAAAAACCTGACATCACCACCGCAGGTGCAGCGTGGGATATCTGTGGTGTCCTCGCCGGATATCCGTTGGAAGCGTCGTGATATCAAGACCGTGGGTTTGCTGGCGCAGTCGCTGGCTAAGCAGGCTGCGATCGATGCGGGTGCCTCTGATGCATGGATGGTGGAAGACGGCTTTGTCACAGAGGGTAGCTCAAACAACGCGTTTATTGTGAATCAGGAGGGTGTCATTATCACGCGACAGCTCGGCAATGAAATACTACACGGTATCACCCGGGCTTCAGTGCTGAAGCTGGTTAATGAGCAAGGGCTTGAACTGCAGGAACGGGCGTTTACCATCGATGAAGCAATAGCGGCACGCGAAGCTTTCTCAACCAGTGCCTCAACGTTTGTGATGCCTGTGGTCAGTATAGACGGCCATACCATTGGCGACGGTAAGCCCGGGCCGCTGGCGCTTCGCTTGCGTGAACACTATCTGGAAACGGCGTTACAGGCGGCGCAATCTTAAGCCGTGATGAACGCCTGATTCAGCAGGTGTTACAGCATTTCTTCATAGAGCAGGTAGTCGGTTGCCGTCATGCCCAGGAATTCATAAGTCGACTGGGCAGTCTGGTTTTCCTTTTCAACATAGAGGCGAAACCCGCAAACATCCGTATCGGCTGATGCGAGTGTCCGGACTTTGTTATACATCGCGCGGTAGACGCCCTGTCGGCGGAATTCAGGGGCAACATAGACGCTCTGAATCCACCAGAACAATCCGTCACGCCAGTCGCTCCATTCAGTGGTGACCATTAATGTGCCTGCAATCGCTGAATCTGTTTCTGCTATCAGATAAAAGCCGTACTCGGGTTTTTCCATCAGCCTTTTCACGCCCCGGTAAATAGTTTTCTCGGCGAGTTCTTTTTGTTCTGTTTCCCAGGCCATAGCGCGGTTCCAGTCGCTGATGACTTGAATGTCGGCGGTGACAGCCTGTCGGATGTTAAATTGGCTCAATGCAAGCTCCGGTGAAAAGTGAATACGCGCAGTCTGTGAAAATACGTGATAGCGGGGCCGGGCGCAAAGCGTATGAACAATCTATCGGGTCGCAGTCAGTAGTTGTGCGATTGGGAGATTGTATTAGCAAGGGACTGCTGATCTAATTGCCGGATCGCTTACTGGATACCCGACGGAAAAACTATGTTTAATGCACTTGTTGTCACCAAAAATGAAGAAGGAAAAACTGCCGCATCAGTGGAATCGCTGACGCTGGATCAACTGCCGCAGGGCAATGTAACTGTGGCAGTTGAATATTCGACTGTGAATTACAAAGATGGCCTGTGCATTGGTCCGGGCGCGGGGCTGGTGAGAGATTATCCGCATGTTCCGGGTATCGATTTTGTTGGCACTGTGGAAGAGTCAGCTGATGATCGATATAAAGCGGGTGATAAAGTGGTACTGACCGGCTGGAGGGTGGGTGAGGCCCACTGGGGTGGCTATGCTCAAAAAGCGCGGCTTGACGCTGATTGGCTGGTGCCGCTGCCGGAAGGGTTGGACCCGAAGCAGGCAATGGCAGTCGGGACAGCAGGGTTAGCTGCCGGGCTTGCGGTCATGGCGTTGGAAGATCAGGGCCTGGTTGTGGGTGAAGAGCCAGTGCTGGTCACCGGCGCTGCCGGCGGCGTGGGTTCCATTGCTACAGCGATGCTCGCCAACCTGGGCTACCAGGTAGCAGCAGTGACAGGCCGGCCCGAGACTGAGGACTATCTGCGGGGACTGGGAGCCACTCAGATCATTGCCCGCGAAGAACTCAATGAGACAACAAAACGGCCGCTTGAAAAAGAATTGTGGGCAGGCTGTGTGGATGCAGTGGGCGGTGAAATGCTGGCCCGGCTGTTAGGTCAGCTAAAATATGGTGCGTCAGTAGCGGCGGTCGGTCTGGCGGGCGGTGCGGCTTTGCCGGCGTCGGTTGTGCCTTTTCTGCTGCGCGGTGTGAACATACTGGGTATCGATTCGGTGATGCAGCCCTATGAGAATCGGGTGCGCGCCTGGCAAAGAATCGCCCGTGATGTGCCTATGGATAAAGTTGAGTCAATGGTTCAGATGGCAACTCTGTCTGAGCTTCCAGAGCTCGGCAAAGCAATTTTAAAAGGGCAGGTGAAGGGGCGTGTCGTTGTTGATGTAAATGCGTAAGCATTTCTGTTGAGGCTGCGTGACAGCCTGATTGCTGTAACGGTTCCTGTGGTGTGGGGAATGGGAATCGTTATCGCTAAACCGGTCGTTGCCGATTTTCCGCCCATGTTCCTGATGGCATGGCGTTTCTTTGTCGCGGCGATAATTCTGGTGTGGTTTGTTCCAGTGCCGCATAAGCAGCTTGGGCTCTTTACACTCATAGCGCTGGTTGGTGCAACATTGCAATACGCGTTTACGTTTAACGGTTTGCGTTTTCTGGATGCGGGAACCACCGGATTAATCGTTCAGGCGGAAGTGCCGTTTCTGGTGCTTATTGCTGCCATTTTCCTGAAAGAAAAGATTGGTCCACGCCAGCTGACTGGCATGGCGGTCGCGTTTCTGGGTATCTATTTGTTGTCCGGTCAGCCCTCTTTGCAGGGACAGCGCGCAGCAATAGCAATGGTATTGGCGGGTGGCTTTCTTTGGGCTATCGGGCAGGTGCTGGTGCGGCGCCTGGGGGATATCGGTGGTTTGCAGGTAACCGCATGGCTTGCGGTGATGGCGACACCTCAGCTACTGATAGCATCGCTGTTACTTGAAGAAAATCATTATCAGCTCATGCTTGAGTCTGATTTTAAGCTGTGGATTTCAATTTTGTACCTGGGTGTGGTGATGACGGTGGTCGGCTATGGGTGCTGGTTTCATGTGTTGGGTAAATACGAAGCCCGTCAGGTTGCGCCCTATCTTTTGCTTACACCAGTCGCATCAGTCGTGGGTGGTGTCGTTTTTCTGGGCGAGCAATTAAGTGCCATTGGCGTTATAGGAGGTTTGATTATTTTGGTCGGTGTTGCGTTGCTGGTTCTGGAACCTAAGCCCGCCAATGAGATTGCCAATGCGTCTTGATTATCAGCCAGTATCAGGCCGATCGGGTTAACAGGTTTATTCGTCCTGGCTGAGTGTTATTAGCAGCGCTTCGAGCACCCGGTTTATTTGCCGATAAGCATCCGAATTAATATGTAATGTATCTATAAACAAGCTGCTATCAAGTGTCGATTCGTCTTTATAAAACACATCAGAGAGATTCAGGTAGTTAACTCCCGAGTCGCTTGCAAAGCCTTCGATAACCTGATTGCTGTTGTCAATGTCAGCACTGAGTGAGTTATGCCAGAATAGTTTTTTTGGCAGGCTGTAAGTGCTGTGTGGAAAAATCGAGGTGACAACCAGTTTTATATTCTGCTTTTTTAAAGCGTTGATATAGTACTGCATATTTGAATGCATATCGGTAGTAAGCTGTGTCGGGCTTATTACTCCTTTCGTCACAGCGGCGGTTAAGTCATTGACACCCGCCTGCATGACAACAATATCCGGTTGATGGCGTAGTACGTCGTGATCAAATCGACGGCGCATTTCAGTGGTGGTTTCACCGTTGATGCCAGCGTTGATAATCGTTGTGTTATCTATTTCAGGGAGTGGAACCCAGTTTTGAACCCGCGAATCACCGAAGAACACAATTTTGGTCTGGCCTGCGGGCAGGGATTTATATTCCAGATTAGTCGATTCACTGGTGCCGACGCCAAGAGCCCGAAAATATCGATAATCCGCGTAGGAGGATTTGGCATTCATAAAAAGCCAGCCGCAGGCAAAAACCAGCGCTATATTGGCAAGCACAGAAAGTAGTAGCAGCCCGAATGGCAGTTTGAAAATAGAGTGAGTCATTGGTCGTTAGTATTATTCAGGAGAGCACAGTGTAAACCTGAACTCATTGATAGCTGAAGAATCCTTAAGCAGTTAAGGCTGTGGCAGTGGCGAGTGCAAGGATATCCGTGTTATCGCTGCAACTCAGATAACGGCGCTGGAGCTAAAGTGGGTAGTGATTCAACGCCGGATTTTTTTGATCAAAATTTTTTTCAACAGTTGTGATGGTGAAAAAATTCTACGGTAACCGGCTAGTGAACCATTCTCTGGTCAGTTTCGTTATCCTGAAATTCATCTGGATAAGGATTCAGTACCCCGGTAATCACTGTCTGAGTACCGGCTCTGGTAATTGCAGACAGCCCCATTTCTGAGACATTATAGTTAGTGACAAATTTTCGGATGGTACGCGGGTTCGCCAACAGGTTAGTGGCTTCCTGGCGTTGTAACGGCAAGCTCAGCAAATGACCCTGCACTTCATCGCAATGGTGGTCTTGCAGGAAGCGAAGTTGTTCTTCTTTTTCCACCCCTTCGCAAATCACTTTTACGCCGAGGCTATGACTCATCGCAATAACACCGCTAACGATTCTTGCGTCCTGGGGGTTTTTACTGAAATCGGAGACGAACGACCGGTCAATCTTTACTTTGGAGATTGGAAACAGCTTGAGATAGCTTAATGATGCGAAACCGGTACCGAAATCATCGATGGATATGCCAATACCATTACGATCCAGTTTTTCCAGAGTCCGGATGGCGAGATTCATATCTTCAACGATCAGTGATTCGGTGATCTCCACCTCGAGCCGGCTGGTAGGGATATCAAACTCACGGGTGGCATTCAGGATGGTTTCTGCCAGATTTTCATTGCGCATCTCAATGGGTGAGATATTGACAGCCACGCTAAGCTCGGTGTGTCCGTTTTCGCGCCACATAGAAATCTGCGCACACACAACACGCGTAATCCATGCGCTTATCTCATTAATCAAACCGGTACGTTCTGCCACGGGAATAAAATCACCCGGGGAGACGATCCCGAATTCAGGGTGGCGCCAGCGCACCAGGGCTTCCATGCTGACAATTTCGCCAGTACGAAGATCTACCTTAGGCTGGTAGCAAACAAATAGTTCGTTTCGAATCAGCGCCTGGTGTAATTCTGTTTCAAGACGGATCAGCTTGCGGGATTCCAGATCCATAGAATCCGAAAAGTAAACGAATGTATTCTGGCCATTGGTATCACGGGCTTTGCGCATAGCGATACTGGCACTGCGTATCAAGGTGTCCGCGTCTGTGCCATGGTTTGGATAAACACTGATACCCGTATCCAGAGTGACGTAAATTTCGTGCCCGTCGACTGTGATGGTGCGGTCGAAATCAGCAACGATTCGTTCCTGTATATGCTCGAAATCTTCAAAGCGTTTTATTTCATGGAGTGTCACGCAAATTTCTGTATCGCCGTATCGGGAAATTGAAATACAGTGATCGCCATCGCCGACCAATCCGATGTTATTTTCCGATCGCAGGGTGTTATACAGGCGTCTGCATATACGACGGTATAGCTTTTCATTCACTGAGAAGCCAAGTGTGTCATTTATACGCTGAAGCGCATCGATCGAAATCAGCAACACACCTACGTGGTGGGTTTTTTTATCTGCTAGCTGGAGTGCCTGTTCGAGGCGATCAATGAGCAAGTGTCTGTCGAGGCGCAGTGTGCCATAGTCCGATGAATCCTGAACTTCACCTGATACTGACCTGTCGGTCAGAAAATTTTCTCTCACACTCAGGACAGGCGTTGGTGCGCTGCTTTCTTTTAGAGGTGAACTAGCGGCAAGCACACTGACACTACTTTTGGGGGTATCAGCAGTGTCCCGGGGTTTTGAATCCGGTGTGCGAATGGCTAATACCGGGACGGAAGGTGTTATTGCGGGTGGCGGGGTTGGTGTAGAACTGGCCAGGGCAGGGGTAGTTGCCAATGCGGGCTTGGAAACTGGTGCCTCGATGCCCATGCTGCCATCGTAGTTTGTACACTGGTTCCGCCCGTTTTCTTTAGAATAATAGAGAGCCTTATCTGCCTGCTCTACCATGTCATTGGGTTTTGCTGCACCGGCGTGGATTGATGCAACACCAAAACTTGCTGTGATCGTACATTTATCGATGAACGAAGCGTTTTCTCCGCGGGCAATGTAATCCCGAACTTCTTCGGCAATCGCTGCGCATTCGGTGAGAGTCGTCGATGGCATGACCACGCAAAATTCTTCACCACCGAAACGGCCCACCAGGTCATTGGGTCGGGCATGCTCCGAGAGTACATTCGCCAGGTATTTAATTACCTCATCGCCTACGCCATGACCATGAGTATCGTTCACTGATTTAAAGTGATCGATATCTGTCATAAAACAGGTTAACTCACCGCGGTTTTGTCTGGCTTCTTCGAATAGAGCATCAAAGCCTGCGAAAAAAGAACGTCGATTCAGAGATCCGGTTAGCGGATCTCTGGTGGCCAGATATTCAAGCTCTTCATTCTGGCGCGTAATTTCCAGCTGACTTTTTTCAAGTTTAACCAGTGCGTTGCGTAAGTCAGCGTTTTTAAGTTCGACTTCTGTAATATCGTTGAAGGTGATCAACGCACCACGAATCTCATCCGCACGTGCCACGATTGGCGTGGCGTTAACAGTGAATGTTGAAACCTGTTGAAAGCCGGTATGTAGCTTAATCGCCGCGCTGCTGGTGATTTCACCGCCTTCCAACAGTGGTTTCCAGGGAAACTCTTCTGATTCCGGGAGTTCCCACGACAGAGACTCGCAGTTTTTACCGGCGAGCTCCATGGCATCCAGTCCGGTAGTGCGGGCGAATGCCGCGTTTGAAAAAACAATTTCTCCATCGCGATTAATAATCAGCAGCCCCTCTGCGAGGGTATCAAGGGCTTTGCGCACCCGCTCTGGAATAACGGCGTCAGGATCGAGTTCTCGCAGCGTTCGTTTCAGAAACATGCAGAACGCACCAAAGCCTGATAACGCCACAAATATAATGACCGAGGCGAATGAGGCACGACGATCCAGTATTGATAAGCCTTCAGTGATTCCTTTAAAGCTGATCTCTACACTTGCAATTTGATTGGTGCCCTCATAGAGAGGCACCTGAACCTGTGTGGGTGTGGATTTTTCACCGGGTTCAAGCGTCCAGTTGTTCTGGTGATTTCCATAGGTGTTGATAAAGCTGCGGTCCGCACGTCTGACGGCGACTGAATTAACAATTTTGTTTCGGGTCACTGTGGTTCGCAGCAGTTCCGAGATCTTTTCGTTGTTTTCCTGCTCGAGTTCCATCGCTACATGAATCGCGAGGGTTTCAACGATGAACTTTCTCTCTGTCAGATTATGATTATTCGATTTCGGAAACAGACCCAGAAACTCGCTGGCCAACAGCAACGAAATAACCAGCATCACCATGCTAAAACTGATTCTGAATAGAGGTGACTGGATGAATTTGATCATGGTGAATGCACTGCTTTTAGCTAGTCTCGAGAGTCCAAATGTTGATCAGAACAAAGTTCATGAAGCTTGCGGGTGCAAGTTTCGGGAACCTTTTACCCTGTTAACAGTAACGGCACTTTTGCTAATGCCTAAATGAGCAATGCTGGCCATGTGCTTCTTAATGTTGGAATAAACCGCGGTTACTTCAGTATTAAACTGCGAACCACCGAACATGCTCACCCTGAAAATGGATGAGCGCGATGATTGTTTATTCTGAGAAATCAAGGTTGCAGCGCACGCCGCTGGGGATTCTGAGTCCTGAGTTCGGCATGCTGAGTAACACACCAAAAGTGCCGCTTGCAGCATCTGCTACACGGTCAACACTCTTTACGACAGCAATATGGCTTTCGCCAGCCTGTGATTCCAGGTCGAGACTCACATCGGCTTTCATACCGCGCTCGATTTTGCCCAGATGCTGTATTGGAACGATTAGCTCGACATGTAGTGGATCGAGGTTGGCTATTCTGTAAACAGGTTCTGCTTCAACATACTCACCAATGGATTTGTAGCGTTCCATAATCACGCCGTTGATCGGTGAACGAACAACACGTTGATTTAAAGCCTGCTGAGCTCGCACAGCTTCGAGTTCTGCAATACGTTTATTGTCTTCTTCCTGCTGTGCCTGAAGTTGCGCGATATAGGTTTCGGTTTTTACCTTATCCATATCCTGTGCTGAAATCGTAGATTCTTTAAAAAGCTTCTGATTCCGCTTCTGGGTACGCAAGCCGAAATCAGCGTTCTTACGCCGCAGATTTAAAGCGGTATCGATGGAAGCTCTGGCATTGGCGAGTTCAAGGGTGGCAAGCTCAACCCGTGAATCCAGTTCGGCAACCACTTCGCCAGTGGTGATGAAGTCGTTTTTCTCAAAGTAGATTTTGTCAATGATCCCGGGAACCCCGGTGCCCAGTTCAACAATTTGACTGGGTTCGACGATACAATCCATGGATGGCAGCTGCACCGTTCCCGGATTAATGGCGTCTGGTTGAGATGTGTCCTGCGCACCTGCTGTTAGCGGCAGCATAAGTAAAGCAGTCAATCCTGAGCTTAATATTAGAGTTCGCATATCGTTCTTACCGGTGTGCAGGCATTAAAAAGGAAGTGTGTTAAGCAATATTTGTCGGAACTGTCTGAGCCATTGCTGCGCAAGTATTTCGCGACCGTGATTGATTCTTACAAAAGCTCGTGTGCCAAGTCCGGCAACCACGCTGTTACTTGGTAGTGACAAATCAATCTGGAAAACTTTTTCTGCTGTTGTGGTGCCATCAGCGTCATTACCCACTACAGCAATATCCCCGCCGCCCACTGCACCGAGTGCACGACTCGGCAGGGAATTACTGCCGGCGGGTGTCTGTCTGACGAGTTTTGCAGTGATATCCTGACCGGGGTTGTCAGCAAGGCGCACTTCGATATTGCGAATTTTTTTGTTGAACAACCCGACTGATGCCTGCGGTACGACCAGGCGCACAATCAATTCATCGGGGTTGACGATGTAGGCTACCGGATCGCCTTTTTTTAAATAACGACCCAGTAGATTTTTTGCTTCAGGTATTACCAGCACTCCTTCACTGTTGCTGCTCAGTGTTTGTTCCTGTTGCTGTAACTGTAGTGAAGCGATATCGGCGTCAAGCGTCAGCAGTTCTTCTTTGGTCTGATCAGCCTCTACCGGGTCACTAAACCGGAGGCTGACCAGTTTTGATGATAACTCTCGATGACGCGCCTGCAGTACTTCATGTTGTGTTTTGAAATCAGGGTTGTTGAGTTGTAGTACATGGGTGCCGGAATCAACCTTGCTGCCGGGTTGGGTGATAAGCTGCTCAACAAAGCCGTCCGTTTCTGCATAGATTTGGGCCTGCTCTGGTACCCAGACAATCCCTTCGGCATTCGTGTAAAGCGAAAAAGGCAGCATTGATGCGATCATCGCAAAGATCAGTGCCAGAGCGGCTGTCCGGCCTAATGCCTGGCGACGGATCGGGCTGATGGTTGCATCAGTTATCAGGTACTTGATGCCCTTATAGAGCGGTAGAACGAACATCAGCACTAATGACCAGATCGCCAGAGCGATACCGATAACGAAGTATTTTCCCGCAAGAAACATGGCGATGGTTAATGAAATAAATAGTCGATAGAGCCAGGCCAGCACCCCATAAGCGACCAGCCATTTTCGTTCGCTGTAATCAGTGGCTGGTGATAAAACGTTTTCATCACCCAGGAATACTTTTCTGAATAAGTACAGATTGTATTTGCCGGCTCTGCTGTACAGGTTGGGTATTTCAATAAGATCCTGCAGAATGTAGTAGCCGTCGAACCTAAGCAGTGGATTGGCATTAAACAGCAGTGTCGAAACACTGCCTATTAAAAATGCAGACAAAGCAGCCTCTTTGATCATGCCCGGCTGCACCATTGTCCAGATAATAAAGGCAACAGCGGCAAGGAATAATTCCACAATCATGCCTGACGCACCGACAAGCACACGTTTGTACTTTTCCCTGAACGCCCAGGCAGCTGATGCGTCAACATAGGGAACGGGCATCAACACTAACAGCGTGATGCCCATTTCATGAACTTCACCACCCCATATTTTTACCGTAAAGGCATGCGCAAATTCATGGAAGGTCTTCATGATCGGAAAGATCAGTAACATCAGAATAATATTTTGTGGTGCGAATATATTCTGCTTCAGTGCACTGGTGAGTTCCTGAAAGTGAACCAGCAAGAGCATCGTGGCGAAACCAATTACCACCAGCCAGGTAATGATTCCACCCAGTGAAAATAGCGAGCGTACAAGTGGCGTTGCACGATTGAGTATCCGGTCGGGGTCAATCAGCGGGAAGCGCACCGCCAGCGGGTTGAGAAATCGTTTTACACGGTTAGAGTTTTTTTCAAGTTCGCTATTCTTAAAAAGCTGTTCAACATCGGCCGGAAGTCCGCTGAGCAGGATATTGACGTGCATTAACTGCGTGAGAATATTCAGGATGTCTTCGCGCGTGGGTGCGGTTTCACCCATTGATTGCCTGATGCTTTGATAGATCTCTTCGACGGTATGATCACCATCAAGACGACCCACAAATGCGTAGGCAGTTTCGTTAAATCTTAAGTGTCTGCCGCGTGCGGCGTCACTTAAAATATACCAGCGTGAGCCGCGAAAGCTCTGCGGGTGCGCACAAACATGTTTTTGTAGTTGCGGGCGCAGCTTTGCCACATGGTTCCACTGCTCGGGGATTGCATCTTGACTATCATTTGCCATAGAGCTGGCTTTGGTTGCGGAACTCATCGGTTTACCAACCCATCGACCAGAGCCACAGACTGATGCGGTCGATTAGTTTGTGTGTCCATATCCACAGCACTTTACGTTCACCGATGCCGATTCTCGCTACGCCCTCCATGCCGGGGCGCAACTTATTTGTTTGGTTATCGAAGCTTGCCTCTACGCGGAAGTAACTATTACCATCGCCTGAAATTGCGATGGGTACGATCTGTTCAACATTGAAAAGAATCGGTTTGCCGGGTAATGCTGCGATCACCACTTCACCGGTTTGATTTTCAGTGATGTCTGCCATATCACGTTCGTTGACTTCGATGATTGCCCGGTATTCTTCTAACGGGGCTACTTCAAAAAGTACATCTCCTACTTCAACCGGGGCGCCCAGTGATTGACTCAGGTCACCGCTGGCAATATAACCGGCATAAGGTGCTCGCAATGTTGTTCTTGAAATACGTTCCTGGACCAACGCAAGTTCTGCATCGACCTGGTCTGCCTTGGCTCTGAGAATACTCAGCTCAGTACGTGCTTTCTTCGCCAGTGCCTCCTGATAGGCCTTTTTGATTTTATTTTCTTCACCCTGCCATTTTTTTAATTCCAGTTGCAGGGCACGATCATCCAGTGTGGCCAGCAGTTCGCCTTCTTTCACGATATCACCAGCGCGTACGTTGGATGACTTGATAAACCCTGAAATAGGGGATGCAATGACTTGCGAAATAGCGCCTTCAATACTGGCCGGTGCCGATACCTGATAGTTACCGTCCACAATGCTGCTTAAAAATAAAACGGCGCCAACGGCAATTGCCGATAATTTGAGTTTAAGATTCTTCGGCCCGAACAGGTCATGGAGACCTTCACGTGCTGCATCACGGGTTTTCAGTGAAAGAGGGCGTTCTTCGAATCTTTTAAGTTCGAGCACTGGTGCCAATGCTGATAACACAGATTCAACCCATTCGATGGTGTCATCATCAAACGGCTTACGGGTATCACGTTCAAAAACTACTGCACCGTAGCCTTTCTCCTGTCCCTTCAGGGGGGCGGTCAGTACAGCACAATTATGGTGTGCTGCCAGATCCCGGTTGGCCTGATCAATCGCTGATTCAACATCCTGTGAGGCCGGTAAGGTGATGATGATATCCTGATCCAGAGATTCTTCCATCGCGGCTTCAAGGCGCCGGATCAGTTGTGTGCGAGGATCGAAAGTGGATAGATGAGAAATACACTCTGTTCTGACGACTACACCACGTCGCATGCCGACAGTGACACGATCGCAGCCCAGGCGAATAGCCAGCTGACTGGCAATTTCCATACAGGCTTTTTTTGAGTTCGAGTGTTGCAGGACAGAACTGAGAAGCGATTGTGTAAAAGTGCTGGCTTCCTGTTGTATGCCATCTGACAACTGGCTGAGAGATTCAAGCCAGAACCCACCCCATTGCAGTAGTTGTAAGACAACGTTCTGTCTTGATTGAGGTCTTGGTGCCATTAGCAGCGCTACAATGGCGAGTGTAGTGTCACCTTCTTTGATCGGTGTGGCGATGATATCGCCAAGGCGTCCGTTGGATGCACCGAAGTTAACTTCGGTAGAGACCACTGGTCTATCCGTTTGTTGTGCTTCCAGGGCGGCCTGTGCCAACCGTTCACCGCCGATACCGGCGACGGGTTGCAGCGCAAGTGGTTTGCCCGATGGTGAGTACACGCATCCGGTGATGACATCGGCGATCATGCGGCACTGCCAGATCAACCAGCGGTTTGCCAGATCTGTGTTCAGCCCTTCATAGCGGACCGGGCCGGCAACGGTTTCATCATTATCCGATGGTTGTTGATTGCCCACATCACCGACTTCGCCGGACCTTAGTGCCGTCGGGGAGGTATCATCAGTGTACGGATCGTCTATTGCTGCACTCATAAAGCTAATGATTCCTGGAGCCGGGCAAGTGTTGACGTGTGTCGCTGGTGCTAATGAATCTACCCTCGATATCGACTGTTTTCTTGACCTACGGGCGCAGCAACAAGCGAACCAAAGGCTCGTTAATATCGGGCATTTACGACGCAATTGAGGGTTGAGTCCCAGTGCTTTAAAAAGACCCTGAAACACCCTTCAGGAAACCCTGGTGCTGCCGCGGCGCAGTCTGGCAACGGCCGTGATAGTCCAGACCAGAGCCGCCGGGTGTCTGCGCTATGAGCTTGTAATCCCACCCCGCGGTGTCAATCGGAAACCGGACATTATTTCAATCGGGTTTTCCTTGCCAACACGGCAGGTTATTTGAAACAACGGCTGTGGTTCAATATAGCGATACGGTCGATTTCCGGCAGTGATTCAAGGTTGAGGTTTGAGAAATGAAAGTTAAATTAATAGCGATCTTTGCGGCAGCACTGCTGACAGGTTGTGCCAACAGTTCATCGGTATTGGGTGAGCTTGAAAAAGCAGCCGGTCAGGTACTTGGCGAATCGACCGGGGGCGCGTTAACCATCAATGAAATATCGCAGGGTCTTAAAGAAGCGCTGTCGGTTGGTTCTCAGCAGGTGGTGTCACAGTTGGGACGGGTTGATGGTTTTAACGATGACCCTGTAGCCCATATTCCTTTACCCAAAGCACTGGATCGAGCCCGTGATGTGGCAGCAAAAGTAGGGTTAGATGGCAGTTTCAGCTCTCTTGAAACCCGGCTTAACCGCGCTGCCGAGCTAGCAACCCCCAAAGCGAAAGAGCTGTTTCTAAGTGCGATTCGGCAAATGACGCTGGAAGATGCGCGTGGCATTCTGACGGGCCCGGATGATTCTGCCACTCAATACTTTCGCGGCGCGATGGGGGCTCGTTTGTCAACGGCGATGACGCCTATCGTCGATGATAGTCTGGGACAAGTGGGGGCAGTGCGGGCTTTTAATGATCTACTGACCAGTTATCGTCAGATTCCTTTTGCCCCGCCGGTCGAAGCGGATCTTACTCAGCATGTGGTGGATTTAGGTATGGACGGCATATTCCATTATATCGCCCGGGAAGAAATGGCCATTCGACAAAACCCGCTGAAACGTACCAGCGAAATTCTGCGCCGTGTTTTTGGCAGCCAGTAATTAGGGCAGCCACGTTTGGCGGTGATCCCCGGGCTGACCGCCTGTTTGCTGACGCATAAAAACGGTGGGCTGTCCGGGGCCCGGTCAGAGCGATTGAAGTTTTGGTTCAAACCGTGGTGCCGTTGATCGCCCGCCGATAAGCGTGGGCTACCGGAATTTGATCAAGCGCTGCAGCGCAGCGCTTGTCGCAAATCAATGACAAGTGCTGAAACGCACACTATATTTGTCCCGGTACACTAGCCGTGGACAATCGGTATTGTTAAAATCCGGCGGATTGCCGAAGAAGATTCTATGTGTCGTCGATGCGTATCGTCTCAATCCCCCTCAGAACAGGAGAACCGCTATGAGCGGTCACGAAGACTCAACCCCCTATATGATGTTTGCCATGGTCCTCGGGGCGTTGGTAGTGTTCACATTCTTCATAGCGGTCATGGCGAATGCGTTTTCCCCCGCCAGTGATTCGCTTCAGGATCCTCTAGTGGCTGCCCAACAGCAAGAGCGGTTGCTGCCGGTCGGTCAGTCCAGAATCGCGCAATAAGTTTATTGGCCATTTCGGTGGCACACACTCTACAGGAGAGCTGAATGAGTCAACATGACTCCGGGTTTTACAAGCCATTTATCTGGGTGCTGGGCGCCCTTGTGGTGTTTACATTTTTTATTGCTATCGTGGCGAATATTTATTCGCCCAAGAATGATTACTCAACAGATGATCTTGTTCAGCAGGGTGTAAAAAAACAGATTGCCCCGGTGGGTAGCTCGCGGGTGGCTGAAAGAGCACCAGCGGCCACCGCGCAGCCAGCTGCAGAGGTCGTGACCGAAGCGGTTGAAGAAGCCCCGGTTAAAGCAGAAGCTCCCGCTGAAGCTGAAGCCACTGAAGAAACCGTGGCCGAAGGTGAGACTGAAAAAGCGGCGGAAGTCGCAGACACAACCGATGCCACCGTGGAAACCGGTGACGCTGTAGCTGTAACCACTGATACAGAGGCGGATGCTGCCGAAGAGCAGGTTGCTGTGGTTGAAACCGCACCGGCTCCTGAAGCAGTGTCAGCGATTGCTACTAATGAAGTGCCGTTGAAGGTGCGTGCAGTGGTCGCAACCAACTGTGCCGGTTGTCATCAGGAAGGTGTGAAAGGTGCGCAGCGAAGCGATGATAAAGCGGCATGGCAAGCCCTGGCGGCAAAAGGCCTTGATGAACTGACCGCGAGTGTGATCAATGGCAAGGGCGAAATGTTGCCCCGGGCTGAAACCAGTCTCAATGACGAAGAGATTGCATTGGCTGTGCGTTATATGGTGACGCAGTCGACTGGCGAATCTGTCGGCGAAGCGCCTGCAGAAAGTGCAGCTCCGGCAGCTGCAATCGAAGAAGACTCATCCGCAAGTTCTGAGGAGGCCGCAGAAAAGCCTGATGACGCACCAGCAGTCGAATCAACAGCAAGTTCTACAGAATCTGCAACTGCAACTGTCACCGAAACTGAAACAACCGAGCCGGCTGTGGTGGAAGAAGTCGAGCCTGTCGCTGCTGCTGGTTCAGTGCCGGCTAATGTGCAAGCTGTCTCTGATGGTCTTTGTGCCGGTTGTCATTTGAGTGGGGTAGCTAATGCACCCAAGATTGGTGATAAGGCTGCCTGGGAAGAGCGTATGGCAGGCGGTATGGATGCGTTGCTGGCCAGCGTGATCGCTGGCAAAGGTGTGATGCCAGCGCGTGGTGGTAGTCAGCTCAGCGATGCTGAGCTCAGGATTGCGATTGAGTATCTCGCCAACAAAGAATAGCACTCTGCCGTTGGCGGAAAAATGCTAATCCAAAGGGAGTCCATGTGGCTCCCTTTTTTATTTCTGTTCTAGTTGTGTGTGCTCAAAAACTCTTGTCGACGCTTAATCCCGGCGCAGCTTTTCGTCGGTAGCGATCGGGGTGGGGCAGGTTCGTACAATCCAGTAGGAAGAGATCACAAAAGTCAGGATGGTGGCGGTTTGTACCAGCAGTGAAGCGCGTTCTGTGATCACACCCGCGCTGATAGCCACCACGGCGACCAGCAAGGAAAACTCACTGATTTGTCCCAGCCGAACACCGATTTCGCCGGCGATCTTTTTCTTTTCTTTTTCGCGTCTCAGCAGCAGCTTAAAAATAAATGGTTTCAGAAAAACCATGGTGAGTGCCAGTACCGTTGCGGGGAGCAGCACCTGTGGTACGGCAGCGATATCGAATCCGGCGCCCAGGCCGAAGAAAAACATCACCAGAAAAAAGTCTCGCAACGGCTTCAGGCTTTCGGCGATATAGCGGGCGATCGGGTTGGCGGCCAGCGTGACGCCGGCGATAAATGCTCCAACCTCGTGGGACAGTCCGGCTAAGTGGGCCAGTTCCGCCAGGCCGATACACCAGCCCACCGTGAGTAAAAAAATGTACTCGGTGATCTGATCAAATTTCTGGAACAGGTAGGAGAGAACAGTTTTGGAAATAAAGTAAGCCCCGATACTGATTACGGGCAGCAGAATAAACAATCCGGCAATTTTCAGTGACGAGGAGTTTTCGCTGCCGAGCCCTTCGATCATCATCAATACGGTGACTGCGATAATATCCTGCAGCAGTAATATGCTGACGATAATCTCTCCCATTCTTTGATGGTGCAGGGCGCTGGTCGGGAGTAGTTTTAAACCGATAATGGTCGATGAGAACATCATCGCTGCAGCGATTACGGCGCTATCGACTGGATTGAAATTGAAGCTCATCGCGATAACAAAGCCGCTCAGACTGAAAGTCAGGCTGCTAAGAACGGTCACCACCGTGGCTTCGCGAAGCAATTTTACAAGCTCTGCGGGCTCCAGATTCAAGCCGAGTAGAAACAGTAAAAAAATTATTCCAATCGTGGCGATGTCATCGATCAGCGTTGGATCAGATATAAAACCCAACATATGCGGGCCGGCAATCAGGCCCAGCGCAATATACGCGATCAAAAGTGATTGTCGTGCATACAGCGCCAGCGTCGCGACAATGGCGCCGCCGGTGAAAATCAGGAAAATGGTGTAGAGCACCGACTCTTCGTTCAATTCGGGTGGATCCTTTTACTGGTGTGCAACCGGCTAGCCAGTATGAGTGACGGTATGGTGAAGCGAAAAATTAAGAAACGATTGATCTCTATGCAAGGCCAGTGCAAAGCCCGGGTGCTCCGGGTGAAAGCACCGCCAGATGAGTGGTTCGGTTTTCGCCATTGGTGTTAACGGATGCTTTTAAAAGCGGGTCAGATCGGGCCGGTGATCTGCTGGTGGATCATGAGTTGATTACTATTTAGCCAAGCAAAAAAGTCTGTGTCAGTGTATCATCGCGCGTTGCTGGAAGCGGTCCAGCCGCCACCCTAACCGACATCGACTAAACTATCTCCTATGAATCGAATACCGGAATTTGTCAGTAACCACCCGATATTGTTTTTAGCCCTGGCGCTGGTGATCGGGATGATCGCCTTTTTCGAATATCAGCGGCTGTTTTCGGGGATCAAGCAGCTGAGCCCGATTGAGGCAACCCGTCTGCAAAACGATGAGGATGCTATTTTTGTGGATGTCAGAGAGGACAACGAGTTCAAGCGCGGTCACATCCTTGGTGCGAAACACATGCCCATATCGACGTTTGATAAACGCATGACCGAGCTTGAAAAGTCCAAGGATAAACCCATCATTGTTTATTGCGCCACCGGTGCGCGTGCGGGCAAAGCGGCAGGTAAATTGCGCAAGGCTGAGTTCCCTTCCGTTTACACCATGCAAGGTGGAATGGGAAATTGGGAAAAGGCCAACATGCCCGTTTCTACCAAATCCTGAATAAGCATTTGGTTTCCTCTGAATTTGCGGAGTAGCTCATGAGCACTGATGAAAAAAAAGTATTGATCTATGAGACTGGACTCTGCGGTTTCTGCAAGGCGGCCAAGCGCCTGCTCGATAACAAACAAGTCGAATACGAGACTATTCGTGTAGATATCGAAACCGACCAGAAACAAATAATGATGGACCGCAGTGGACGCCGCACTGTGCCGCAGATATTTGTCGGTGACCATCACATAGGCGGTTTTGATGATTTATCTGAGCTGGAAAGTGCAGGTGAACTCGACGCAATTCTGGCCCGGTAAGCACCAGAAGCTTATTGCCTGCTAATATTAGTTACTAAATAAATTTAAAAGGTTATATCCATGGCTGAAGAGACCGGAGCCGCAGCTGGCGAGGCTACAAACGCACAGACATTTCGCGTGCAGAAAGTGTATATCAAAGACGTATCCTTTGAGACGCCCAGATCTACTGAAATTTTCACCGAGCAGGCTCAGTGGTCTCCTGAGGTGAAGGTGCAACTCAATACTGAAAATAAAAATGTAAAGGCTGACCTGTACGAGTGCACGTTAATGATTACTGTGACGGTCGAGCTTGAAGGAAAGCCTGCCTATCTTGCTGAAGTAAAGCAGTCCGGGTTATTTACTATTTCCGGTTTTGGTGAAAGCGAATTGGCGCATTTGCTTGGTAGCTATGCTCCCAGTGTTTTATTTCCCTTTGTACGTGAAGTGGTTTCAGACTTAGCGGTTAAAGGTGGTTTTCCGCAACTGCTGTTGGACCCGATCAATTTTGATGCACTCTATGCGCAGCATGTAAATTCAGCTAAGCAACAGAATGCACCAGCACCTGAGACTCAGCAGTAAGAAGTCTCCAGGCGGGCTTAGTTGACCAGAGCCCGCAGCGTGTCAGTTTCAGTTCAGGTATCCACAATGACTGATTGCCATGCCCGCTAAAATTGCAGTGCTGGGTGCTGGCAGTTGGGGTACCGCATTAGCCAGCCACCTGGCCGGTAATGGGAATCAAGTGATGCTTTGGGGGCGATCCCCCGAAGTTGCTGAAGGCATCAATACCTTGCAGGAAAATACTCGATATTTAGCGGGTATCAAGTTACACGCTTCTCTGCAGGCCACCACGAATTTCGATGAAGCATTGGCCGATGCCTCCGATGTACTGGTCTCTGTGCCCAGCCATTCTTTTCAATCGATTATTGAAGAAATAGCGTTAAGAAAAGCCGATTCCTGTGGTGTAGTCTGGGCTTGCAAAGGCCTAGAAGCAGGTACCGGGCGCTTTTTAAGCGATGTCGCCGCAGAAGTGCTCGGGCATCAGGCGCGTTACGCGGTAATTTCGGGCCCCACATTCGCTAAAGAGCTGGCAGCGGCGTTGCCGACAGCAATTACCGTTGCATCGAACCTATCGGACTATGCTCAACAGGTGGGGGAGTGGTTACATAATGATCGCTTTCGTGCCTACACCACTGACGATATCAATGGCGTGCAACTTGGTGGTGCGTTGAAAAATATTTATGCCATTGCTGCCGGTATCTCGGATGGATTGACTTTTGGTGCCAATGCACGGGTCGCGTTGATAACCCGCGGGCTTGCTGAAGTCAATCGACTGGGGGAAAAGCTTGGCGTGCGCGCTGATACCTTAATGGGGTTATCCGGCATGGGTGATCTGATATTAACCTGTACTGATGATCAATCAAGAAACCGCAGATTTGGTTTGGCGCTGGCCAGTGGTTTAACGGTGGATCAGGCCAAAACACAAATCGGACAATCTGTTGAAGGAATTGATGCCACGTTTGCAGCCCATGGATTAGCGACACGATTCAGTGTCGAGTTACCGATTGTCGAGCAGGTATATGAGGTGTTAAAAAATGGCCGCTCGGCGGAGCAGGCTGTGAGTGCTTTGCTTAGTCGTACCCGCAAATCTGAGTAGTGTGCGGACTATTGTTTGCAGTGCGTGCGCTATTCGCTTTCCAGTGTAAAATCAGCCTGACGCCATGCCTCGTAGCTGGCGATTGCTACCGCGTTTGAAAGATTCATACTTCTGTTGCTCGACTGCATAGGTATGAGCAAATGGTGGCTTCGGTTGATTGAGTTTAATACTTCATCGGGTAAGCCGCGTGTTTCCGGTCCGAATAATAAACTATCGCCTGTCTGGTAGTTGACGGTGGTGTAGTTGCATGTGCCCTTGGTCGTAAATGCATATATGTTTCCAGCACCTGCCTGGTCGAGATAAGACTGCAACGAGGGCCATTGATGTACATTGACTAAATCACGGTAATCAAGGCCGGCACGCCTGACAGACTTTTCACTGAGTTCGAAACCCAGAGGTTGAATAAGATGCAACGGGTAGCCGGTATTAGCACATAGCCGGATGATATTACCGGTGTTTGGTGGAATCTCTGGTTCAAAAAGAACAATATTGATCATGTAACAAGTCGATTATCAAAGGTTGATCTGGAACAGGTGTTGCTAGTGCTTGGCTCACTTCACTCAGCGCGGCGAATGCGTTGAATGTTTTGTTGAGCAGTGTATTACCCGGAAGTTCTGTATTGATGTGTCGTTTTTATTTCAGTAGTTATAGTAATCGAATTATCAGTGTTGTTGTTAACGCCGTATTTTTACTTGGTATCAGCGGTTGCATCTCAGGTTCTGTAAAGCCAGCGGTACCCGAATCAGCACTGCCGTTGCAGCCTGTAGCGCCCATACCGCAGCCTACTCTGGTCATGCCCTTTCTGCCGGCCCCGACAGAACCTATTGCCCAGCGCGTAAAACCCCTTGCACAATCAGCGCGCCACGAGCGTCCGGCAGTAAGTCATAACCAACCCTTGTCCGGTGCCTACAGTGTAGTTGTACACAAGGTTCCGGCCACGGAAGTGCTGTTTGCTCTGGCGCGCGATACATCGCTGGAGCTGGATATTATCGGTGAGATCATCGGTGATATAACGTTGAATGCAGTGAATCAAACGCTTGAAAACATCCTCTTCAAAATTGCCCGGCAGGTACCTATCGAGTATGAAGTGACTCCGGGGTCATTGTTGGTCCGTGCGGAAGTCCCTGAAATTAAAACCTATCAGGTGGATTACCTTAATATTAGCCGGAGTACGAAAAGCCGGGTCGAACTGGCCACTCAGGTGGGTTCGATTCGCAGTACAGCCGATGATACTCAGAGCAGCGGATCTAACGGATCACAGATGAGTATCGATAATTTCTCGGAGAATCTATTTTGGGACTCATTAGTTAAAAATATAAGCGGTATCATCGGTGAGAGTACTGATGCATCTAAAGCCGCATCAACCAATATTTATGTGAATCGTGAAAGCGGGGTGATCGCCGTCAGAGCCACTCCTCAGATCCATCGAGTGGTTAAAAATTTTGTCGCTGAAGTGATCAGCAGTTCGAAGAGGCAGGTGCTGATAGAGGCCACGGTGGTTGAGGTTAGCCTGAGTGATAGTTTTGAGTCGGGTATAGATTGGAGAATTCTTGATACCAGCGATGGCGCGACGCTTGATTTTGCACAGATATTATCCGGTGCGCCGACCGCAGATAGTGCATCGACCACTGGCAGCGAGTTGCTGACTTACCGCAATAAAAACAGTTCGCGTGGCGACATCACGGCCACCTTAAAAATGCTTCGTCAATTTGGTGATGTACAAGTATTGTCGAGTCCGAAAATTATTGCCTTGAATAACCAGCCAGCAGTTCTCAAGGTGGTAGATAACCGGGTTTATTTCACGTTTGAGGTGGATCGACAGCAAAGTGAAAACGGGGACATCAGAACCGTGGTGGATAGTACCGTCCATTCAGTGCCAATCGGTCTGGTGATGAACGTCACTCCGTTTATCAACAAACAAGACGAGGTGATACTAAATGTCCGGCCGACGATTTCGCGCATCCTGCAGTTTGCTGAAGATCCCAGCCCGGCACTGGCAGGTCAAACCGAAATAAAAAACCTGATTCCCGAGATTCAGGTGCGCGAGATGGAATCTGTGCTTCGAGTGCAGAGCGGAGAGGTCGCAATAATTGGTGGGCTGATGCAGAATAAGGTGGATAACAGAAATACCGGTGTGCCCGGTATCGGTCAGTTGCCGGTGCTGGGTAAATTATTCTCTCGAGATACGAAGAAACTGGAAAAAACAGAGTTGTTAGTCTTTTTACGTCCAACGGTCATGCAGCAGTCTGATTTTCAGCGCAATAGTGATGAGCTGCGCCGCTTTGTGTCGCCCGGACAAAATCGCCTGAACATGAGTGGGTCATTGCCCGGACTCACCCGGTGAGCCGATTTCTGGACGCTATGCGTGATCACGGAAAGGCTGGCATCGATGACGAAGAGCCACGCACTTATCGCGGTACTGTGGTTGATGCGGGTGAGGTGCTTGGCTCTGAGGATCAATTGTCACTGGTCGATGAAGAATCTGCGCCACTCCATGGCGGTGTGCCTGTCAAAAATTCGACAGACACAGGTCGGCCCCGTGATCCTGAGCCGAACCATCTACACCAGCCCGCACGGACAAGTGCGCCTGTTCCACAGAGTGGTTATGATAACTTCACTGACAGCGCGGAAGGTGCCCGTGGTGGCGACGCGATGTCAAATTCTGCTTTAGGTTCTGCACAGCAGAACCAGCCTGCCGGAGAAACCGGGTACCGTGAGCCGCGTGGGTTCCGGCCACGGCTTGACCCCTTGTTTTATTTGATTATCGGTATAGCAGCTGCTGGATTATTTATTTGTTTGTATGCATTGATTACCCAGAATGATGCGTATTTCGAACGGGAGTATCAGCAACTACAAAAGGAAAGTGCCGCACTACAGGCGCGTCTGGCTGCCAGTGCAGAGCTGCAGGCTGATCTGTTTGCAGCCAATCAACAGGCGCTAAAAAATAACGGCCCGGGTGAAGCTGCGGCAGTTGACCAAAGCACAGAGGTTGGTCAGCAAGCTGCCCCATTAATAGCGGCTCAGCCACAGATTATAGCGCCCGAAGTCACGGCTCCGGAAACCCCGGTCACTGATGATTTGAAGGCCGAAACCGCCGCTGAACCGCAGGTGACGGAGCCTGAGTTGGTAGATGCTGTAGAATCTAAGGTGGAAGATACGGTCAGTCCGGCGTTTGTTTTATTGCAGCAGGAAGTTGAAGCTTTAAGAGAGGCGCTGAGCCGACAGGAACAAACCATAAATCGGCTTGAACGCGATAATCAAGAATTAAATACGGCCAGGCAGCCAGTGAATATAGAGCCGCCTGAATCAGCACCGGTCACAGACTCTGCTTCAGAGTCGCGTAGCAAAGAAATCCTGCCTGTGGCTCCTGTCGAAGTCGAGCGAGTAGCACCAGTGCTGAGTGTACAAGCTGATCGTGCTGTGACCCCGGTTCTTTCGCAGGTCACGCCATCATTAACAACGCCACTGAGTAATGCCAGTGAAGAGGTCAGTGATTTAATCCGGCAGGGTTATCTCGCCTATCAGAGTAAAGATTACAATGCGTCAGCTGATTATTACGGTAAGGCGCTGGAATTTGATCCCTATAGCCGGGACGCTAACCTGGGTGTTGCCGCCATCGCGCAACTTAACGGAGACGCCACACTTGCTGAAGACCGGTACCGGCATTTGCTTACCCTGGATCCGGTCGATGAGGTAGCATTTTCTGCGTTGCTAAATTTATCAGGCGCTGAGCAGGGATCCATCATCGAGTTTGAGCTACTGCAGCATGTTGCCAATATTCCCGATGCGCCTGCTCTGTACGCGGTTCTGGGAAACTACTACAGTCAACAACAACGCTGGCGACAAGCCTCAGAGTCTTATGCTGTTGCAGTGAATCGCGGTACCGTCAATCCGGACTACTTGTTTAATTACGCGGTGAGTCTGGATAACGAGGGCCTTTCTGCCCGCGCAGCGGACTTTTACTCGCAGGCGCTCACCGCCATCAACACAGAACCGTTTTCTTTTGATGCTGAAGCGGCCGAAAGACGGCTGGAATCTCTGCGCCCGCCCGAGTAGTGATAGTCCCCAGTGGTGTTTAACGAACCCTTCTTTGGGTCGATCCTTTAAGCACCGGTCAAGTCCAACACCAGTGCCCTCGTTCAAGCCTTGGCGAGCGGCGTAGATATTGCTACATCCTCCCCTTGATTTTAGCTTGGCGGCCGTTAGCGGCTGAATTATCTGGTTAACAAACATTGGGGATTGAGTTGACCGATCTGGTTTCAATTGTGGGCACAAAAAAAACAGACGCTGCAGAGCAGCACCACTCAGCCGTAGATATCGCGCGCGAGTCTATTCTTTCGCAGTCAGCTGCTCTTGCCAGTATTGCTGGTGGATTAGGCAGTGAGTTTGACGATGCGATTCGACTGATTGTTGCCTGCACAGGCCGCGTTATTGTTATCGGTATGGGTAAGTCAGGTATTGTCGGTCAGAAAATTGCCGCGACACTGGCGTCTACCGGTACACCTGCGTTTTATATTCATCCGGCAGATGCAATCCATGGTGATCTGGGAATGATCACGCCACAGGATGTGGTGTTGTTGATTTCAAATTCCGGTGGCACGGAAGAAGTGGTCAAATTACTGCCATCGATAAAGTACTTCGGCAATAAAATTATCAGCATGGTGGGCCGTGCGACTTCCAGTATTGGTGATAGTGCGGATGTCACGCTGGTGTTGCCCGTTGAAAGAGAAGTCTGTCCACATAACCTGGCGCCAACTACGTCTACATTGGTCGCGATGGCGGTGGGTGATGCGCTGGCAGTCACCTTAATGAAAGCGAAGAATTTTAAGCCCGCCGATTTTGCTCACTTTCATCCTGGTGGCATGCTGGGTAAAAGCCTGCATTCCAAGGTCCGCGATGTTATGCGAGCTCAGGACATACCGCTTTGCGTCCCTGAGGATGATATCTCGACTGCTGTGATGGCCATGACGTCTTCGCGACTCGGATTGGTCGTTGTTCATAACGATCACCAGGTAGTAGGCATCTTTACTGATGGTGATTTAAGACGTGCGATGCTTGCTGAAGGTGATGTGTTATCGGCACCGGTCGGCGACTATATGTCACCCAATCCTGTGTGTGTCACCGCAGATGACTTGATCAAGGATGCTGAAGCACTGATGCGTGAGCATAAGGTGCGGGCTCTGGTGGTGATATCGTCGCGGGATAGTGAAAAAGAAAAAGTCTGTGGTTTGCTGGAAATCTTCAGTAGCAGTGGCGGATGATTGGCATGTTGAGAGTCTGCACGCTAGTCGCTGCGTTTATCGTCATCTCAGCTTGTACCAGGATGCCGACGGAATACCGTGAACCAACCCGTTCCCCGATAGCCGCGAGTCGTGCGGTTGTTGAAAAAATGTTGGTTGTCGGCTCTGCCGCGATTGGCATTCCTACGCCCTATGTTGATCAGGATACCGGCTTAAGCGGTGAAATCGTGGTTGAGTCTGAATACTTCTCTGCCAATGGCCGTTTGTGCCGTCGTTACACTGAAAAACAAGCGTCCTTCGCGGCTGCCTACTCCAGGCTCGGGTGTCGCAGTGATAGTGGCTGGGTTGAAATACCAGTGGACGCTTTTGCCGGTTAGTACTTCTGACTTGAAGTTAAGTGATCTGGTGAACCCTTTAAAATGAATACCGCAACCGGCAGTTTGAAACATGAGAGCGCCCTCACGATACAGTGTCGGGTGGTGTATGCGCTAATTCTACGGGAAGTTAAATCTCGTTATGGCAGGCGTACACTGGGCTTTATGTGGGCGCTGTTAGAGCCATTGTTATTTATCTCGCTTTTTATCGGCATTTTCCACCTGATGGGGCGGGATAGTCAGGCGGGAATAGCCACTCCGTTGTTTTTCGTGACCGGGTTTTCGCCCTTTTTTATGTTTCGCGATATCTATCCGCAAGTGAGTTCCTGTGCAAAGGGGAATATCTCTCTGCTGATGTTTCCGCAGGTTTCGCGTACTGATGTTCTATTGGCAACCGTTATCCTCACAGCGCTTATTTCTTTGGCGGTGCTCGGTTTACTGCTTCTGATCTGTTATGCAGTGGGTTACGAGTTTCAAATTCAACGGCCGCTTGAAGTATTGGGCTCACTGGGTTTACTGATCGCGCTGGGGTCTGGTCTGGGTCTTGTCATTGGTGCGGTCACGATTAGATATGAATTTGTGTCTTCCATTGCAGGTGCATTGTTAGGCCGACCATTATTTATAACATCAGGTCTGTTTTTTACTGCTGATGTGCTTCCGGCTAAAGCCCGTGAATATGTTTTGTATAATCCTATCTTGCATTGTATTGAATCGATTCGTTCAGGGATGTTCGCAAGTTTTGAAAGTCGTTATGTGGATCTTCCCTACGTGGTCTATTTCGCTTTGATACTCAATGCGTTTGGATTAATGCTGTTGGGTGTGTTTGACAGGCAGCGTCGATAGTGACTTCCTTGATGAGGGTGTTGTTGAAGGTGGCTTGCGGATGATTTCACTCGATCATGTGAGTAAATCGTATCGTGTTGGCTACAAGCAGCACAGAGTGCTGGATGATATTTCTTTCACTTTTCCTCGTCTGAAAAGTGTGGGGATTCTGGGGGCAAACGGTGCCGGTAAAAGTACGCTGATTAAAATAATCGGCGGGGCTGAAAAACCGGATACAGGCCGTGTGATTCGTACCAGTAAGTTATCGTGGCCGATGGGATATTCCGGCGGTTTTCAGGGCGATTTAACAGGCAGGGAAAATGCTAGATTCGTCGCTCGAATTTATGGGGCGGATTTCCGCGAGGTAGAGCAAAGTACTATAGAGTTTTCTGAGCTCGGTAAATATTTTGATCAACCGTTGTCGACTTATTCGGCTGGAATGCGCTCACGATTTGCGATGGCGGTCAGCTATGCGCTGGATTTTGAATATTATCTGGTCGATGAAGCCCTGGAAACCGGTGACGCCCGTTTAAAGGAAAAATTCAGGCAGGTATTCAAGGAGCGCCGGCAAACTTCGTCGGTGATATTGGTTTCTCATAACGAAAATACCATTAGACGAAACTGTGATGTGGCTGCAGTGCTGACCGATGGCAAATTGCACTATTTCGAAGATCTGGATGACGCTTTTATGATGTACCGAAAAATACTGTTCAGTGGGGCAGCTGCATGAATCCGGTTGCGCTCAGAGTATTTACAGCTGCTGCTGTGCCGGTCGTTATGGCGTTGCTGTTCTTTGGTTTTATTGCGTCAGATAAGTTTGTATCTGAATCAAGTGTGGTCATTCGCAGTGGTGGGGCATCATCCGGTGGATTCTCACTTGGAGGCTTATTGCCATTGCCCAGTTCGGGTGGCCAGGATGTGGTGGTGGTGGCTGACTATATTGCATCCAGTGGCATGGCGAAGCACCTTGACGAGAAGTTTAATCTGGTAGATCACTACAGTAGCCCCGCAATTGATTTTGTATCCCGCCTTCCTGCAAACGCAAATGCCGAAGTATTCTATAGCTATCTGCAGGATATGATTACGGTGGTGTATGAGGAAACCAGTGAAATTATATCGATTACCGTCAGAGCATTTGACCCGCTAACTGCGAAAGAGATCAATCAGGAAATAATACTCAAAAGTGAAGAGCTGATAAATCAGTTGTCCGATCGTATCGCTCAGGACACTCTGGGTATGGCACGCGAAGAAGTCCGCCTGGCACTTGAGAATGCTCGTGGTGTGAGTAGCAGAATGTCTGCTTTTACTCAGAATAATAATGCGCTTGATCCCGGGGTTGAAACCAGTTCTATCTTCGGGGTGATCTCTGCGATGGAGGCCAAGCTTGCAGAATCAAAGGCGCTGTATGCAGAAAAGGCGGCCTACCTTCGCGAATCTTCGGCTGAAATGCGTGCGATTAATAATCGTATCGACGGTCTGCAGCAGCAAGTTACGCTTGAGCGCAAACGACTGGCCAACCCCAGTGGGGATGGTATGGGGCAAGTGCTGGAAGAATATAAACCGCTGCTTATCGAAGAAGAGCTTGCCAGGCAGCGTTACGCTGCGGCGTTGGCAGCGCTTGAAACAGCACGCGCCGAGTCACAACAGAAAAAACGGTATTTGGCCACGTTTGTTCAGCCGAATATACCGACTTCATCTACTGAACCAGATCGTTTTATTGATGCGATCAGTGCGATTCTGGTGACTCTATTACTCTACGCTATCTTTGCGTTATGCAGAGCGGCGGTCAGGGAGCATATTGATTTTGCGAGTTAAAACTATAGCGAAACTTCTGTTCGGGGCGCTGTGCTCGATAACACTGCTGGGTGTGCCGATGGTTGCCTCTTCGCAGCAGATTTCAGATGTGGCGGTGCCAGTACCGGATTCAGGCGCCACGGCACTGCTGGAAAAACAGAATATTGGTCAGCTGGATAAAATTCGCCGTTCGGCTCAGCCGTTCGGGCATAGTTTGTTTAATGGTGGATTCGGCCACTCTGAAAACAATGGATTAAATGCCGACTATCTGGTCAGTACCGGCGACAGAATTTCAGTTCGAATCTGGGGGGCAACTGCTTTTGAAGCAGTACAAATAGTCGATACGCAGGGCAATATATTCATACCGGATGTAGGTCCGGTGAGTCTGGGGGGTGTGCCCAATAAGGCGGTGAATAGCACGGTTAAATCGGCAATTTCGAAAGTCTATACCAATGATGTTGAAGTCTATACCAATCTGTTGACAGCGCAGACAGCCAGTGTCTATGTAACCGGCTACGTGAAGCGGCCGGGGAAGTATGCAGGAGTACCTTCAAGTTCAGTACTTGATTTCATTGATAAAGCCGGCGGGATCGATATCGATAGCGGAAGCTTTCGCCATATAGAGATACTGCGTAAGTCGAAATTGTTGGCGACTGTGGATTTGTATCAGTTTATACAGGCCGGGCAGATTCCCGATCTAGTGTTTAAAGATGGTGATGCCATTGTCATCAAGCCGTTAATGAAAACGGTTATAGCGCAAGGTGATGTTGCAAAACCCTTTCGATTCGAGTTTACATCAGACAACATTCAGGGCGGTGAAATTATCGCGCTAAGCGGGCCTCGCGCGGGTGTGACGCATGCTGCTATCAGCCATATTGAAAATGGTGAAAGTGTTTTTGAATATGTCACCTTGCGTGAGTTCAGCCAAATGAATATCGGTGATGGCGATGTGGTTTCTTTTAAGTCAGATCTGAACGAGAAAAATATCACGATCAATATCGATGGGACCTTCAATGGGCCATCGGCGATGACTGTCAGTCGTAATGCAACGTTGCGACAAGTACTCGATCTGATCGAGGTTGATCCATCGCTCAGCGCATACCAGAGTATTTACCTGAGAAGAAAAAGTATTGCGGCACGACAGAAAAATTCTATTGAGGAAAGCCTGCAGCGATTAGAGTCTGAGTATTTAACAGCTTCTTCCAGTACCGATGGTGAATCAAGAATACGTGCGCAGGAAGCCCAGTTGATTTCTGATTTCGTAAAAAAAGTCACACGCATTGAGCCGCAAGGCACTCTGGTGGTGGTTCAGAATGAAGAAATCGCAGACATCATTCTACAAAACGACGACACTATCTACATTCCGCGAAAAAGCCCTAGTGTACTAATTACCGGTGAGGTCAGGTTGCCGCGTGCATTTCTCTGGCAGGCAGGCAGCAACGCTCAGGACTACATTTCGCAAGCAGGCGGGTTTTCCAATAATGCTAATCGGCAATCTGTATTGCTGGTAAAGCAGGATGGTCGGGTTATTGACACCAAAAGCGCGCCCATCGAATCTGGTGACGAATTATTGATTCTTCCCAAAGCACCGACTAAGAACCTTCAATTGGCCACCAGCATCACGGATATTCTTTACAAGATTGCTGTCGCTACCAAAGTAGCACTGTCGTTATAGATAATGGAAATCAATCGTTTGCATCTGACGGGCAGGCATATGGCACAAAATGTTAAATAGTTTTTCAATTTAAGGGGTCTATCTGACGTCAACGGCAAGGACATTGCGATAGTTTCATAGGTCCGGATTTTGGTGAGAATAATTAAATCCGTTTAAAGAACACTATCGGCGGTTTCTGTGAAGATTCTGCACTGAATGGGCGAGCCGAAGAACAAATAAGAAGTTGGTGCCAGATACTGGTGCCAGCGATTCCAGGAAAATGACCCAAAACACGTCAAAAATAAAAACAATAAAGCGCGTGCTAGAACCGATAGGTCGCTTAGCGCCCCGAATAAAACCCCGATTAAAACCGGTGAGTGATATTCAGGAGACTCATCGCGCCAACACTGGAAGCTGGATTTCCAGTGGTACCGATCCGCAATTCATTTGTCAGTTCCCGTATATAGAATTGCATACCGGCTGGTATTTGATGACCATTGATATTCGCTGTACCGGCGCGTTCGATGTTGCCAAGTTTTATGTCGACACCGGTGAGGGCTTCTCCGAAAACAATGTTATTTCAATTCCTTACCGTAGTGGAATTGTAGCAAAGCGATTTGTGCACTTATCCAGCAAGATGAGAGGTCTGAGGTTCGATCCCCAAAGTGTGGTTGGATCATTCGATATTAATCGATTGAGCATCACGCCGGTGACTTTCAGGTACGCTGAATCCCGTATGCTTCGAAAGCTGACCCGATGGAGTGCATCCCGACTCGATGCCACAGTCAGTGGTGCCCGGAGTGCTTTGAAGAAAATTGCGATCAACCGTAAGGAATCGTATGAAGTCGTGTTGCAGAAACATTATTCCTCTTTGTTCGTTGCTCCGGTAGAGAGCCACGGTTATCTGGACTGGATTGAGTCGGTTGAAGCCGCCAGGCTGCCGCTGGATTCTGACATTGCAGAGCTGAATCAACATGATGGTAGACCACTGATGTCGATCATCATGCCTACCTGCAATACAAGGCCCCAGTGGTTACAGCAGACTATTGATTCAGTGTTGGCGCAGAGCTATGAACACTGGGAACTTTGCATCGCTGATGATGCATCGGACAGGCAGGATACGATAGATATTATCGATCATGCAGCGGCACTTGACGGACGAATAAGGGTCGTTAAACAAAGCGATCGGGGTGGTATTGCGAATAATACCAATGCCGCGCTGGAAATTGCCCGAGGTGATTTTTGCCTGTTCCTTGATCACGATGATCTGCTGGCTACACATGCTTTACATGAGATGGCGAAAACTATCGTTTCCCGACCCGAAGTAAAGCTCATCTATTCTGACGAAGATAAGCTCAATGAAGTAGGGGCAAGGGTAGAGCCTCATTTTAAGCCGGACTGGAACCCTGATCTTTTACTGGCCCAAAACTATATTTGTCACCTGACTGCTATCAGGCGCGATATCCTGCAGGAAATCGGATTTTGTCGGCCTGACTATGATGGCGCGCAGGACCACGATCTTTTGCTTCGCGTTGCCAATGTGATTCAGCAGCAAGAGGTTCAGCACATACCCCAGATTCTATATCACTGGCGTATGGCCCCTGATTCCACCGCATCGAATGCAGGAACAAAAGGCTATTCTACAGAGAGTGGTATTGCCGCTGTGAGTGATTATCTTAAAAATCGCGGTGATGAGGCGACGGTATCGGCGGGAAAGTTTCCGAATACATACCGTGTGCATCGAAAACTGACGACGCCTCCGCCACTGGTATCGATCATCATTCCCACCAGGGATCAGCTTGATATCCTGAAGCAGTGTATCGAAAGCATTATTGAGCGAACAGAATACGATAACTATGAAATTATCGTGGTTGATAATCGTTCCGAAAAACCAGAAACTTTATCCTATTTCACTGAGATACGGCGTAAAAACAATATTCGAGTGCTTTCCTACGACAGCGCGTTTAATTACTCGGCCATTAATAATTTTGCAGTAGACCATGCTAATGGCAGTGTGATTACTTTGCTTAATAATGATATTGAAGTCATTTCACCAGAATGGTTAACTGAGATGGTCACTCATGCGATCAGGCCATCGATTGGTTGTGTGGGTGCGAAACTTCTGTATAAAAATAATATGGTGCAGCATGCAGGTGTCATTCTGGGTATTGGTGGTGTTGCCGGGCATGCGCATAAATATTTCGATTCGGAATCTGCCGGGTACTTTTCCAGATTACATTTGACCCAGAATATGTCTGCGGTGACTGCTGCATGTCTGACAGTAGAAAAAGATATTTATCTGGCTGCCGGCGGCCTTAATGACAGTGATCTGAAGGTCGCGTTTAACGATGTAGATTTTTGTTTGCGGGTCAGGGCGCTCGGGCATCGTAACCTCTGGACGCCGTACGCCTTGTTGTATCACCACGAATCGGTAAGTCGAGGTCAGGAAGACACGCACGAGAAGCAAGTTAGATTCACCAGCGAAGCACAGTTTATGCAAAAGAAGTGGGGCACCAGTCTGGAGACAGATCCAGCGTATAACTGCAACCTGACTAGAAATCGCGAAGATTTTTCACTGGCGGCCTGATGATGTCGAGTACTGAAATGCGCTTTCCAGTGATATACCTGCATATTCCAAAGACGGCTGGAACCAGCTTTCGTATTAGTGCGGAGCACTACTTTGGCCCCTGGAATGTATTAAATGACTACGGTGAAAAATCACCGAATACGTCAGAGGATATTCTAAATTCCTTCTATAGCAAAAAAGACCTCGATTCTCTGCGTGACAAGGGTATGCAAAAGCGGTTTTTAACAGGCCACATTGCACTGGAAAAATACCGGGAGGTATTCCCCGAATCGCCAATTGTTACCTTCTTTAGAAATCCGGTGGATCGTGTGATCTCCGAGTTTGTGCACTTTGTAAATCATCATCAGTATCAGGGCAGTCTGTCTGATTTCTATCGGTCGAAGCAGTTTCAGAACCGTCAGTATCGTGTTTTATCCGGGGCGCAGCCCAGTGATCTGGATTTCTTCGGTTTGACTGAAAACTATGAGGCCAGCCTGAATCTGTTTAACAAAAGGTATGGCACCAGATTTCCAATGGCGGTATTGAATCAGGGGAAATACGAAGGGGGTATACAAGAACTGGCCAAGCCCTGGGAAATTGAAGAGATTCAGGAAATCAATCAACCGGATTTTGAAGTGTACAACTATGCACTTGAGAACTTTGAAGCTCAGCACAATAAGCCCAGTTATAGCTTGACCGCGGTAGAACGATACTGCGGCACGCTTGGCGGGGTGCGTGATAATAAGGTTTTCGGCTGGACGCTTGATCGTGAATCTGAAAAACCGGCTGAAATTTGCGTGTCGGTTAATGGAGAAGAGCGTGTAAAGCAGGTTGCCGATATCTTTCGTGAAGATATCCGGCGGAAAGGAATTCATGTCAGCGGTAATTGCGGGTTTGAGATTCCTTTGGGTACACTGGGGCGTATTTCATCTGGTGATAAGATTTCGGTAGTTTCCGCAGACCGAAAGTTTGAATTGGGTAACAGCCCGATGACGTTCGCCGCTTAGTGACAATTTTACCGTAGTTACAAACCAGAGCGCTTTGTTTCCAGGTATCTCTGTTGGCCCTGGCGTTGCAAAAAATCCCGGCTCAGAACCGCTGCGCTGCTTCCATAGCAGCATCTAAGGCGCTGTACTCACTTTTCCTGAATATCACTTAGAATGACTAAGCTCAATTCAGTAAAAATTCCGTGCAACGCCTGATATACAGCTCTATAAGCTCCTGAGCTCGAAATATTATGCAACACCAGAGTTGAATCTGGTGCAATTCTGGCAAGTGATAGCCGCCTATTTTTCGGACCGTATCCGTGCGCATACTTTACGTTACAGACAGCAGGCATGGTCACCGTGCCTGGCAGGATCCGTCTGCGCGACATCGGGTTTATCATTATGCTGACAGCCTTGCCGCCTGCGGAAACGCTGTGCAGGTATCCCATATCGAAGATCTGGATGTTTCATCGGTCTCTTCGGCTGATCATATAATATTTCATCGCCCCAAATGGACCCGGCGTTTTCAGGCTGCACTTCGAATTTGTCGCCAATCGACGGCTGTGCTGCATGCTGATTATGATGATCTTATTTTCGATACGGAGTATGCGGGCTTCAGTCCGATGTATCTAAATGGAAACCGACCTCTCGCCAAGGTCGTGGATTATTTTAAGGATAACTACAAGGCGTTGTCGGAATTTGAACATATTCTGGTTTCAACACGGTACCTGGCAAAGTCGGTGAGCCGCCTTTTAACGACAGCGAAAATCACGGTCTTGCCAAACTCGATACCACGCTTGTTTCAATTACCGGAATGGAAAGTACAAGAGTCCGATTGGTTTACCATCGGATATTTCCCGGGTAGTAATAGCCATAACCATGACTTGAATCTAATTATTGATTCTTTGGTGGCTACTCTCAAGCGTCATAAAAAATGTAGATTTATCGTGGCAGGCAAGCTGGATAGCGAAGTTCTGACAGCCCGCGGTCTTGATGCCGTGTGTTTGCCGTTTATGGATTACAATAAGTACCTGGATTTATTATCCAGAGTTGATCTATCCATTGCACCACTTGAGAGAAACCCTTTTAACGAAGCTAAATCAGCAGTGAAGCTTATAGAGTCAACGGTGGTTGGTACACCCATACTGGTTTCCGAAAACCAGGACATGCAAGATCATGATAACCAGCTGAGCACTTTGGTCAGAGAGACCGATGACTGGTTAGATGTATTTGAAGCTGCTCTGGAAAACAGTCGGCAACGCCAGGTTCCAGCCGGTTGTTCGGTAGTGGATGAATTTTCAGTGCAAAGTCGCCTGCCAATTTTACAGCAACATTTGTCATGCGCAGCTTAAGCAGTATCCGCTGGTTGGGCTCTTCGGGCAGTTGGTTGAAACACCAGCAAAAGTGTATCTCAGATGCAGTAGAGTCAATACAAAGCAATACCGATGTCGCTGATCCGATTTCCATAACGCCGTTGATCCCCGGGGCGCGGCTATTTAATCAAATGCTGATGTCAGATCAACAGTCAAGCCAGGGAAAGGTCGATTCAAAGCCTGCCGTAAACTCACTTGATCCTGTTTATGAGTCGCTGTCTTATCCGCTGCAATGGCCACAAGGCACCACGATACTGGTTGATGTGAATGTGCCGGATCAGTGGTGTCTGGAGACCTTGCGGGAAGCAGTCGTTTCCCACTGTGAAAATGGCGATTCGGACTCTCCTGTCGAGACGCTTGTTGTTCTGCAGGGACACCAGTTAACAGAGTTGAAAAACACCTTTGCTGATTTTCCAATACGGGTACAAAGCCTGCACCCTGATTGGTGTAACACGGCACAGATGCTGGCCTATTATCGCAGTGCGTTACATACGATATTTATTAATACCTCACGCGTGGCCGATGCAGCATTTTGTGGTATTGACAGCACCTTGATATGCAATCAGACATTTATAGAGTCACTGAAAACAGATGCGCTAATGCGTGTGCTGAGTGAATCACTAACATGCAAGATACACGGTGAGTCGCCATTTCTTCAAAGTGACGAATCTCCGGTATATTCTGTCATTGATAACCGCATAGCTGATCTGGGCACGGCATTGAGCCAGGTGCCCGTGCAACAGTCGGAAGACTGGCTATCAGAATACAGGGTGTCGGCTGAGCTTAATAAGCCCGTTATTGATGATGAAATCGGCTGGCGCAAAAAAGCACAAGCCATTATTGATACCCGTATTACGCTACGGAGAAAAGGACAAAAGTTGCAGGAAGACCCCAAGCAGTTTTGCATTGATTCCAGAAGCCCTATGCTCAGAGCATTGGGGCGGTTGCTACCTTCTCGTGTAACGGTTTAGTGGCGGTCAGTGACGTGTTAAATCGCAAGACCCGGGGCTTGAATTCCGTTAGGGAGTTGATGCGCAAATCATGCTCATCTCTGGTTAGTGATAGTGTCATTGCTAAGAAGCCGGTAGATATTGATGACAATCCAATGGACGGCTTTGCCGGTGACCTTACGCCAAAACAGGTCAATCGATATCTTACCTTCGCATCGGCTACTGGTAAATTTACGCTTGATGATTTGAACCAGTGCGTTGAGTTGATGCAAGCGAAATCAATCTACCGGGGTTCCGGTCTACTTTTTCACCTGGCGTCTTTGTATCTGCAAACTGGTGAATGTGAGCGTGTGATGCAATTGCTCTCTGAAGCCGACTGGCAATCAGATTCGGCTTCAAAAGAGTTAACCTGGTTTGCCGCACTGATGATTTTTGCGCGCGCCAATGGCTACACCATTCCACTGTCTGATCACAGTGATAATGCCTGTCTGGATTATCTTGAATCACACTTGAGCGATAATGGCGCTAAGTTGATAGATACGCTTCACCGTGGTACTCACCTTGCGGTAGTCGGCAATGCACCGGGTGCAAACCTTGAGTGGGATTCTTCTATCCGTCGGGTTTATTTTAACGATTATGAGAAGAATCCGCGTCTATTCGGTGACCCACACATTCATGTAATAACGCCATCGTGGAATATCACCGCATCCAGTGGAAACTCACACCTCTTAATCACCGGAAATAGCATCTTCCATCGACGTAGCCGTGTTTGGCGCCGGTTTGGTCATTGCCCCGATTATCAGTCGATAACATGTTTTCCTAGAAGTCTCTGGACGCGATTGTATAGCCAATTAAAATCACCGCCTTCGGCCGGTCTGTTGATGATTTGTTATCTGGCTGAACAAGAAGCAGTTAATCTTCCAACAGTGTCGCTTGACGGTTTCTCTGATGGTCGGCCGCAGGTCAACCATGAGTATGATCGTGTGCCGCCTTCTACAAGGCATGATTGGGAAGCAGAAATGCTATTGCGTAATCAGGCGTTAGAAGAAATTAATCGTCGCCAATCAATCTGATGACATGCTTTGATATTATGGTCAATTATTTATTCGGCCATTAACCACATCCACCAGCAATGATCGAGTGATAGCCGGTTCGTTCAATACACCGATAATGAGTGTTACCAATAGCAACTCCGGCTAAAACCATTGCCAGTTATCTTCAGAAATTAGTAAACCATCCCGGCTGGTTTGTGGTATTGATGCTTAATGAATAACAGGCTGAAGAATTTTGATCAGGGAATCGCCTGGTTAGCAGTGGGGGAGACTTTAGTATGGGCGGGTTTGTTGTATAGTTTTCCGGCACTTTTACTGAGATGGGAAACTGATTTAGGATGGTCTAAGCCACAACTGACTGGCGCGATCACTACCGCTTTATTATGTTCTGCGTTGTGTTCGCCTGTCGCAGGCAGAATTATTGATCGCAGTTACGGCCCGCTGCTAATGGCGGGCTCTGCGTTTGTCGGTGGTCTTGCACTTTTATTGCTCTCTTTCATAGAAACAATCTGGCAGTTTTATCTGCTGTGGGCGGTGATCGGTGCCATGTTGTCTGGTTGTCTGTATGAACCCTGTTTTGCACTTATTACCCGTGCCTATGGTGCCAGTGCGCGGCAGAGTATTTTATTCGTCACACTTGTTGCCGGATTTGCCAGCACTTTATGTTTCCCCAGTGCTCATTTGTTGACAGAACACTTTGGATGGCGGGTAACCATTCAGGTTTTTTCGCTGGTGGTGATATTCTTCGGCGCACCGGCGCTTTGGTTCGGTGCGTCGCGGGTTGAGTGTAAAGCGATCGCCGCCAAAAAAACTGCGGTTATTCGATTCCGTCATGCCTCGCAATTGCTGACACCCGCTTTCCTTAGTCTCTCGTTATCTTTTGCGCTACTGGCGGTAGTGCATGGTATGACTATCCATCATCTCTTGCATATTTTAAGTGACCGTGGCCTCGGTGCAGGTGCAGCAGTATTGATTGCCTCTTTTATCGGGCCGATGCAGGTGGCAGGTAGGTTGGGCATTCTCGCCTTCAGTGATCGGGCCAGTAATTATGCAATAGCAATCTGCTGTTTCATTGCAATGGCATTGGCCGTTTTGTTGCTGATGGCTGTGAGTCAAATGGCCGCACTGGCGCTGGGGTTTGTCTTTTTCTTTGGTGCCGGGTATGGAATGGTCAGCGTTATTCGGCCTGTGGTTGCCCGGGAAGTGCTGGGCGAGGCCAATTTCGGATTGAAATCCGGATTGCTGGCGCTGGTCTATCTTGTCGGATCTGCGATCGCCCCCTATCTTGGATCACTTATCTGGACTGCTGGTGGATACAACCTTGTGCTAAGTGTGCAAATTGGATTTGCATTGGCAGGTCTCCTGCTTTTCCGCCTCGTGTACGCCAGGGATAGCTGATTGTTGCCGGTGTCCGGTAGCGGTGTGGTCTGACCCGATCATTGGCTTGGTTTCTGCACGTTGATTTGGATTAAAAATCCGGAATTCACCCAATGTCAGCGGCGCAAAGCCCAACAATTCTGCACGAATACAGCACCGTTTATACCCATCTTCAACAGGGTAAGCGGGAGCTGATTGCGTTCGGGGTGGAACGCGTTCTGCTGAATCGGTTTGTATTGGACTCGGCAGATAGTACGACAACTATTGATCCGGAACCGGTGTTGGCCACCGTTAATCCTGCCAAAGTTACTGTCGGCGAAACAAGCGATGAGAAACATCAGTATTGCCGTGCGCAGTTAAGTGAGTTGGTTGGTATGCAGGAAGAAGTCAATACGCTGCAGAAGGTAGCACGTGAAAAAGGTATTAGCGCCGGCTTGTTGACCATAGTAGGGCAGGCATCGGTGCAGAGCCCGGACGATAACGGCGCTTCAGTTATCCGGCAATTAAATCAGTTACTCAATGATCCGGAAGAATCTGCAGCGAAGGCACCATCAAAATCAGCTGATTCGGATCTTTCAACGGTTACCGTGGCAGAAGATGCATCGGTTCCACAGGAAGCAGCTAATGATGCCAACACGCTCAACTACGACCGGATGACAACGCTGCAAAAAATCGCCGCAACAATGCTTGAGCATAAACGCGCATTGATGGTGGATGTTGTCGTTTGTCTGTTTGCCTCTTGCCTAGCGATCAAGCTGGTTAGCTGAGTGTGCAAGGGTAGCATCAGCCCATGAGTGTGAAGGGATTTACACTGTCATCCGGAATCGGAAATATCCGTCATATCCAACGTTTCCTGGCTATCGGGAAGTTATCCAGAAATCCTGCCTCTTTATTTTCTTCAGGGTGCAATGGTGTGTACTCCTGGGGGTCAAAACCCTACAGCGTTCAATCTGCGCGACTGGCCAAATTTCGCGGGCTGCCACATATCAGGCTGGAAGATGGGTTTATATGTTCTTATGGCAACGGTTCGAGGACTAAAAAGTACTCGTTAGTGAGTGATAAAACCGGTATTTACTATGACGCGACACGGCCCTCACGATTAGAGAACATATTAAACGGTCTGGATACAGATTCATGGAAGCTGACTGATCCCGGGTTTATAGGACGTGCGCAGAGCCTTATTGGCCGAGTGATTGAAAACGATATCACTAAGTACAATACCGTAGATAAGTCACAGGCTGATTTGTCGGGTGTAAAGGGGTTTGTACTGGTCATTGATCAAACTGATGGAGACCAGTCTGTGCGTTTGGGTGGTATGAACGGCGAGCGTTTTTCAGCCATGCTGAGAGCTGCTATTCGAGAGCACCCGGTAGAAAAGGTTTTTGTTAAGGTGCATCCGGAAGTTCTGGCAGGTCGCAAGCAGGGGTATCTTGCTGACTTGGCTAAGTCGCTTGGTGTTAAAACGATCACCGGTGAAATTCCGGCAAATGTACTCTGTGACTGTGCTGCGGTTTATGTAGGTACTTCACTCTATGGTATGGAAGCATTACTGCGTGGCGTGCCGGTAGTTTGTTATGGGCAGCCTTTTTATTCAGGGTGGGGTGTCACCCGGGATATTCAGCCGCTCGCGCGACGTACAGCGCCACGTACCGTCGCAGAGATTTTCATCGCGTCGTACCTGCTCTATGCAAATTACATTGACCCGATATCTGCTGAACCCTGCGAACTGGAAGACATCATAGATCATATTGTTGTTCAGGCAGAGCAGCGCAGGCGTGTGGGTAAAGCTTTCACCTGTGTTGGAATCACGCCGTGGAAACGAAAGTATATAGACAAGTACTTACTCTCCTCTGACTTCGGTCACCGGCATATCTCAAATAAAAAGTTACTGGCCGCGAGCAGTGGTTCTGTAGAAGCCGAATCGCCACACTATCTGGTTTGGGGTAAAAAAAGCCCGGATACCGCGCTTGAAAAACAACTGATCGGTCGAAGTGTGGCCCGGATGGAAGACGGTTTTGTGCGATCGGTCGGGTTGGGTAGCAATTTTACGGCGCCGCGTTCTCTGGCTATCGATGATCTGGGTATCTACTTTGATGCGACCCAGCCATCCAGAATGGAGCATCTGCTGCAACACTACAACTGTTCGGCTTCACAGGAGAATCGTGCCCGCGAGCTGATTACTGTACTTACAGAACAACGAATCAGTAAATATGTCAGTAGTTCGGCGCTATCCGAAGACAATTCATTTTATCGCGGCAAAAAGGCGCTGCTGGTTATTGGCCAGGTGGACGGGGATGCATCACTGAGGTTCGGTACAACAACGATTACCTCAAATCTGGAATTGCTAAAGGCCGTGAAGCAGCGAAACCCGGAGCGCGTGATTGTCTATAAACCCCATCCTGATGTGGTTAGCGGGAATCGATCTGATGGAATTGATAACTATGGTGAAATTTCAGTCCTGTGTGATCATATCGAGACCCGCCTGCCGATTGATACAGCGCTGAGGCTGTGTGAAGAAATACACACTATGACCTCACTGGCCGGACTCGAAGCGCTACTTTGCGGCAAGAAGGTCGTTACCTATGGTAGGCCCTTTTATGCTGGATGGGGTTTGACTGAAGATCTTTGTACATTTGAAAGGCGCAGTCGAGTCCGAACGTTACATGAGCTTGTTTACGTGAGTTATATCCACTATCCAGCGTATCTCGATATTGCCTCCGGGGAGTTCACTACCGTCGAAAAAACTATTTCGGCGTTGATAGGCGAGCGAGAAAGGATTAAGGGCTCGATGACCGCTACAGGACTAAAAAAATACGTGAATATTCTTCACAATATAAAAAAAGGTCTCACTTATGCCGCGTAATGTTTTGCTGCTGCAAGGGCCTGTGGGGCCGTTTTTCCGAAAGCTGGCGACACAGCTGGAAGGTAACGGGCACAATGTTCTGAAGGTTAACCTTAATGGTGGAGACTTGTTTTTCTACCGGGAAGGAGACTATGAAAATTTTACCGGATCGGCTGCTATATGGCCGTTCTGGATTGAATCTCTGATGGTGCAGCGTACCATTGAGCGTATCTACCTGTTTGGTGATTGCCGGCGCTACCATCGTCAGGCAATAGCAATCGCAAAACGCCTCGCCATTGAGGTTTATGTTTTTGAAGAAGGTTATGTCAGGCCGAATTACACAACGCTCGAAAAGGGCGGGGTGAATGGACATTCAACTGCCTGTGAGCCTGCGAAGATATTAGATAAGCTCGCATCAATAGAGCTTGATGAAAAAGAGCATCCAGCGCCGTCGGCTCCGGTAAGCAATGTCTTTATTTCTGCGGCTTGCAGTGCAATGCAATACTATACTGCCTCTTCAATATTGCGCCGGAAATTCCCTGACTATGAACACCATCGCACCTTGCGTGTTTTTTCAGAAGGGCTGCGCTGGATCAGATCCGGCTTTAGAAAAACCTGGTATAAGGTCTCTGAACGAAGCATCAGTCAGCGTTTGATTCGCGGCCAGGAAAAATATTTTCTGGTGCCTCTACAAGTACACAATGATACGCAGGTCACCCAGCATTCGGATTATGGTGGCGTAGAAGAATTTATTGAGAGAGTGATCATTTCTTTTGCCAGTGCAGCCCCGGAGGTAAGCCTGGTGTTTAAGCACCATCCGTATGATCGCGGTTATAAAACTTATAAAAAACAAATTCAAAGACTGGCAGTGCGGCATAGAGTAGCTGGTCGTGTGCACTACGTGCATGACACCGACTTGCCATTGTTATTGCAGAATGCTGAAGGCTCAGTGCTTATTAACAGTACGGTTGGTATTTCTTCGCTGTATCATCAAACGCCTGTCGCTGCGATGGGTAACGCGATTTATGACATCCCGGGCCTTACTCATCAGGGATCACTGGAATCATTCTGGCAAAACCCCGGTGAAGTCGATAAAGACCTGTTTTTAAAGTTCAGGCAATATCTGATTAAACACACGCAGATCAACGGCAGTGTCTATTCTGATATCGAGGGCAGCGCTGGTGCTTGTGGAATGATATGGTCGGCAGACATGTTTAAAACGCACATACAAGCTACTCACCATAATATCATTGATCTTGATGAGCACCGCGTAGAAGAAGTCGCGGTGATGGAGACAGAGAAGCACAATAAGCTGGCTGTTTAGTATTACACACCACAGTGTTCGTAGATGACTATTTAAAAAAGCGACGGCACAGCGTCCGTCGCTTAAATCCGGTCACGGTCCTGCGGTTGTAACTAGCCGGATTTATATTCTTCGAAACTGACCCGGCCCTGTGCAACCAGCTTAAGCAGTTGTTTGTTCACGGACTGATTGCCCTGAATCCGTTCGCTGGACTTGGTGATCGCGCTGACACTTCCGGATTCTATGGCATCGCGCAAGTTATCATCGACTGAATAGGTCGATAGTAACGGCTGGCTTTCAACCGATCCGCTGAATGCACATCTCTCGCAACCGGTCGCGTACATATAGGATTGTTCCTTCAATTTTGATAGTGCGTGTTTTTCCAGCCACTGCATATCTTTACCATTGATCTCGTAGGCGTGCGCACAGTGCGGACAAACCTGCCTGGCATTTTTAACGTGTACGATTTCTTGAAGATTGGTTGCCAGCTGTTTTGCATTGGTCGCACAATCAGTTAGCTGTGCTATTGCCTGACCGCAGTTGTCTGCCACCATAAAAACGGTCGCAGATCGATACTGTGAAATCAAGTGGCTCATCACACTGGTTTGTTTTGAGCAGTGCCAGTCAACGAAGATACAGTCGGCGTGTTGAGTCGCAAGCCTGGTGATCAAGTGAGCGTCAGGTTCGTTTGCCAGTGAAAGTTGATTAATGCGTGCGAGCTTTTTTGCATTCTTATGTTCGATGGAAACAATTTTCTTTTCGACGCAGTTAAGCTCGCCCAATAAGCCGTAGTAAAGTGATTGTAATAAGCCGGTCTCACTACCCACCAGCAGGGTAATGCCAGTGTTCTTTTTTGAATAGAGCTGGCGAAGCGACTGTATTTGTTTTGAATGCAGTGAAGTTTGATCCAGGCTTTCCGCGATCTGGCTGGTCGCTTCAATCAGTACGGAAAGATTTTGGCCGCTTATAGTCGGGTAGTAGCTGCACTCCATTGTGCAGAGCCCGCTGGCAAAGCGTTGTGTGAAAGATGCCTCGCCGTAAAAGTGTTCGTTGGTGTTGTGGCCACGGATCTCGGTGATCAGGTCAGACGCAAGCGTAGGAGAATCGATTCGACTCTCATCGAGTTGACCATTTTCCCGTTTCCGGACCCGGCACACCTCTGCATCTTGTTCAAAATGTATTTCCCGTACACCTGCGCTCACCGCATCATCGAGAAATGCAGAGAGTTGAGGGCGGTTGTTAGCGATTTCATCATTTTCTGCAACTGTCCCATGTGGCAGAACCATGGGGGAATGATCTGTTGTGGTAATCGCAAGTTTGTTCGATTTACGCATGGGTTTCCGCAGTTAACTTCCGGTGATCCAGAGGTTATCGGCAGGACAGGGCGCGGGTTTTGTTGCGGGCGGGTTTTACTGCGGTTTATGGGAATGGGTTCTGCGCACAAATGCCCGGGGATAGAGTATCCGCCCGGAATTGCCGGGCGGAGAATCAACTGCTTACTTAAAGTAGATCGGCTGAACTTCGCCGGATGCGATTTTTTGCTTCCAGATCGCCGGGCCTGTTTGATGTACTGCTTCGCCGTTGCTGTCGACGGCGACAGTCACTGGCATATCTTTGACTACAAACTCGTGAATCGCTTCCATCCCCAGTTCCTCGAAGGCGATAATTTTAGCCGCAGTAATGGCGCGTGACACCAGGTAAGCAGCACCACCGACAGCCATCAAATACACTGACTGGTGCTTTTTAATGGCCTCGATTCCTGTGGGGCCACGTTCTGCTTTGCCGACCATGCCAAGTAAACCGGTCTGGGCCAGCATCATCTCGGTGAATTTATCCATCCGAGTCGACGTTGTGGGCCCGGCCGGTCCTACGGCTTCATCGCGAACGGCGTCCACAGGACCCACGTAGTAAATCAACTTGCCGCGCAGATCGACCGGTAATTCTTCACCGCGATCGAGGATTTCTTTTATTCGCTTGTGTGCCGCATCACGACCCGTCAGCAGGGTGCCAGACAGCAGTAGCGTTTCGCCGGGTTTGAAAGTCCGGGTTTCTTCTGCGGTGAGCGTGTCCAGATTGACGCTGCGTGCACTGGGGCCGATATCCCATGTTATTTCCGGCCAGTCGCTTAACTGAGGCGCGGTCTGAAGTGCCGGGCCGCTGCCGTCGAGCACAAAGTGCGCATGCCGTGTGGCGGCACAATTTGGAATCATGCTCACTGGCAGGGAGGCGGCATGAGTCGGATAGTCCGCAATCTTCACATCAAGAACCGTGGTCAATCCGCCGAGTCCCTGGGCACCAATGCCCAGTTCATTAACTTTCTGGAAAAGCTCCAGCCGCATTTCTTCGATTTTACTGGAAGGTCCGCGTGCTTTTAATTCATGGATATCAATGGGATCCATCAGGACTTGCTTGGCAAGCACCGCTGATTTTTCAGCTGTGCCGCCGATACCGATCCCCAGCATGCCCGGCGGACACCAGCCGGCCCCCATCGTCGGAACGGTTTTCAGCACCCAGTCGACAATGCTGTCACTGGGGTTCAGCATGACCATTTTTGATTTGTTCTCTGATCCCCCACCCTTGGCTGCGATATCGATTTCGACTTTATCCCCGGCAACGATTTCTGTATGAATGACGGCGGGTGAATTGTCGCGGGTATTGGTGCGAGCCCCTGCCGGATCATCGAGAATGGATGCCCGTAATTTGTTATCCGGATGCATGTAAGCGCGGCGTACACCCTCATTTATCATCTCGTACGGTGTCATGGTGCCGGCCCAGTTGACGTCCATTCCAACCTTGACGAACACAGTGACAATGCCGGTATCCTGACAAATGGGGCGATGACCCTCGGCGCACAGGCGCGAATTAATGAGGATTTGTGCCATGGCGTCTTTCGCAGGCTTTGATTCCTCGCGTTCGTAGGCGGCGTGAACCGCATCGACAAAATCTTTGGGGTGGTAGTAGGAAATAAACTGCAGCGCATCAGCGACGCTGTCGATCAGGTGATCCTGGTGTATTGTGGTCATGACGAGCCGTTGTTAGGAGAATCATACTAATATAGCGTTTGTTCTGATGATTGGCATCCATCGATTGAGTAAGTGGTGGTGAAAGCGAGCCGAATTGTGCGCACCCGGCGGCATAAATTGCCAGTGTGCTTGACTCGCATATTCGCTTGTGGATTAATTAATCCCGAACCAGAGTATTGACCCCCGGACTGATTGATAGTGATTGTGGCAACCACAGAAAATCAAACCTGCCTTTACGCTAATTGGCGTTGGCGAAGCTGGCAACCGCCCGTATGCCCGCTTGCTTTGTTTTTTTCTGTTTCCAGCATCTTTGCCCTAACTCATGAGTCCAGTAATGAAATCCAGTCAAGGTTCCCAGTTTCCGAAGGGGTCTAAGCCCAACTCTGAAGCACCAGCCGCCAGGCCCGAGGCTGAGGTAAAATCAAAAGATAATACCTCTGTAGAAAAACGCGAGATTCTTACTCGCGAAATTCTGGCGGATCTCGACACACCGTTGTCCACCTATCTTAAAGTCGCCAACAGTGCCAACAGCTATCTGTTTGAATCAGTCACCGGTGGCGATAAGTGGGGACGATACTCGATTATCGGGTTGCCTTGTCAGGAGCTGATTCGAGTTAACGGTAATCATGTGGTCCATGAGCGGAACGGCAGTGAAGTGTTTGCAGGCGAAGTGGATAACCCGTTGTGCTGGCTTGAAGAATTTCAATCCCGCTTCGAGGTGAGTGAAACTGCCGGACAACCGCGTTTTGTTGGTGGGTTGGTCGGGTATTTCGGCTATGACACTATCCGATACATAGAACCCAAGCTGGGCGAAGTCCGTTTAAACGATCCGCTGGATAGCCCGGATATCTGCCTGATGGTATCCCGCGAAGTCGTGGTGTTTGATAATCTATCGGGCAAGTTAATTATTGTTGTGCACATTGATCCTGAGCAACGCGCTGCAGGGGAAGCCCGGCTTCTTGAGATTGAACAACAAATCAGAGCGCCGTTACCTGAAATGCCGGTGCACAAGCCGGTGTCACTTGAAGAATCTGATTTTGTTTCGCAGTTTGGGCAAAACAGTTTTATGGCAGGTGTTGAGCGGATTCGTGACTACATCACCGCCGGTGACTGTATGCAGGTGGTTTTGTCCCAACGCATGTCTGCCAAATATAGTGCTACCGCACTTGATCTCTATCGTGCCCTTCGCATGTTAAATCCATCGCCCTATATGTATTACCTTGATGTGGGTGACCACCAGGTGGTGGGGTCCTCTCCGGAGATTCTAGTGCGGTTGGATGACGGGGAAGTGACTGTCAGGCCAATAGCCGGTACTCGTCCACGTGGTGCGACCGAAGAAGAAGACCTGGCGTTGGAAGAGAGCTTGTTGAATGACCCGAAAGAACTGGCTGAACACTTGATGCTGATCGACCTTGGTCGCAACGATACCGGTCGAATAGCGAAGACCGGTACCGTAATGCTGACTGAAAAAATGTTGGTCGAGCGCTATTCGCACGTGATGCATATTGTGTCGAATGTTAAAGGTAAATTAAAAGACGGTTTAAGTGCCATGGATGTCATTCGTGCCACGTTTCCGGCGGGTACAGTCAGCGGCGCGCCAAAAATAAGAGCGATGGAAATTATCGATGAGCTTGAGCCGTTAAAGCGTGGTGTGTATTCCGGTGCGGTCGGGTATCTGTCGTGGAATGGAAACGTGGATACCGCGATTGCTATCAGAACTGCAGTGGTTAAAGATGGGGAAGTAACTATTCAGGCGGGCGCCGGTGTAGTTTACGATTCTGATCCGCTCAGTGAATGGGAGGAAACACTGAATAAAGCGCGTGCTGTGTTTCGCGCAGCCAGCCTTGCCGAGGCAGGGTTTGATAGTGAGTCTTTAAGGCGGTATCAAAGCGGCATTAAAAAAACTTCTGATCAGGGAGCGCTCTAATGTTGCTGATGATCGATAACTACGACTCTTTTACTTTTAATCTTGTGCAGTATTTTGAGGAGCTGGGTGCCAGTGTTGAGGTGCATCGGAACGACTGTATCTCCGTGAAAGAGGCTCAACAACTTAACCCTCAGCAGCTGGTATTCTCTCCCGGGCCGTGCACGCCGCTGGAAGCAGGAATTTCTGTTGATTTGATAAAGCAGTCCGCAGGTCATCTGCCGCTGTTCGGGGTGTGCCTGGGTATGCAGTGTATCGGCGCCGCATTTGGCGGGCAGATTATTCGTGCGGGTGAGATCATGCATGGCAAAACATCTCCGGTATTTCACCATGGTACCGGCGTCTTTACCGGACTGCCCAATCCGGTAACCACTACCCGATACCACTCTCTGGTCATTGAGCGCAGTAGCTTACCGGAGTGTCTGGAAGTGACGGCCTGGACTGAAAACGAACACGGTGAAATCGATGAAATTATGGGTGTAAAGCATAAAACACTTGATGTTGAAGGTGTGCAGTTTCATCCTGAATCCATACTCACTGAGCACGGACACGATATGCTCAATAACTTCTTACAAGGTGTCGGCCATGACTGAGCCCCTGGATATACAGCAAACTATCGCCAAGGTAGTCGACGGGTCTGACTTGTCCCCGTCTGAAATGGTCGCGGCCATGCAGAAAATTATGTCGGGAGAGTGTGGTGATGCGCAAATAGGTGGCCTGCTGGTAGCGCTTCGAATAAAAGGTGAAACGGTTGACGAGGTTGCCTCTGCTGCGAAAGTAATGCGTCAACTCGCCAGCGGTGTGCACTGTGAATCCTCAGATTTGATTGATATTGTCGGCACTGGCGGTGACAGCAGCAGTACCTTTAATATCTCGACAACCAGTGCTCTGGTGGCTGCAGCCGCGGGGCTTAAGGTGGCCAAGCACGGAAATCGGGCAGTATCAAGTAAGTCCGGAGCGGCCGACTTGCTGGAAGCCGCCGGAGTCAATATCGAGCTTGATGCAGCACAGGTAGCGAAGTGCGTTGATGAGGTGGGTTTGGGTTTTATGTTTGCGCCACGACATCACGGGGCGATGCGACATGCGATTGGCCCACGTAAAGAGCTTGGTATGCGAACCATTTTTAATGTGCTTGGGCCGTTAACCAATCCCGCTTCTGCCCCGCGGCAGGTAATGGGGGTATACAGCAAAGCCCTGGTTGAACCGATGGCCCAGGTATTAAAGAAGTTAGGCAGCGTCGGCGCAATGGTGGTGCATGGCGAAGACGGTATGGATGAAATCAGTAATGGCGCTATCACCCATGTTGCAGAGCTTAAAAACGGTGAAGTCACCACTTACGAAATTGATCCACAACAATTTTCGATTGCTCGCTCTGATATCGCAGAAATAAAAGTCACTGGTGCTGAAGAAAGTTTGTCGATGGTTAAGCAGGTTCTGGCAAACACGCCGGGTGCTGCCCGCGATATTGTTGTGTTAAATGCAGGTGCGGCAATTTATGTCGGTGGCAAAGCACAAACCCATCAGCAAGGGGTAGAGCTTGCGCTGCAGCTACTGGCAGATGGAAGTGCTGCCAAAAAGCTGGACCAGCTGATCGCGTGTAGCAATAACAGCTAATGCGACTTAACTATTTTGATGTCTTAACGGGTTGCTGCAATAACAATGAATTCTGATACCCCTGATGTATTGAAAAAAATCCTCAGGCGCAAAGTGGAAGAAATAGCGGATGCCTGTGATGCTGAAAGCCTGAGTACTATCTCACAAAGGGCTGCCAGTGCATCGGCACCTCGCGGGTTTCTGTCTGCGCTGCAGAAAAAGATTGATGCTGGTGATTCCGCTGTTATAGCGGAAGTCAAAAAGGCATCACCCAGTAAGGGCGTGCTGCGCGAAAATTTTGATCCGGTAGAAATAGCAAAAAGTTATCAGAGTGGTGGAGCGGCGTGTTTGTCTGTACTCACTGATAAAGATTTCTTTCAGGGAAGCCCTGAGTTTTTGCAGGCGGCGCGAAACGCCTGTGATCTGCCTGTGCTTCGCAAAGACTTTATCATCGATCAGTACCAGGTGTATGAAGCCCGTGCTATGGGTGCAGACTGCATTTTATTGATTGTGTCTGCACTTGGTGATGCTACTTTGGCAGAGCTGTATGGTCTGGCGCAGCACCTGGATATGGATGTCTTAATAGAAGTGCATGATCAGGATGAGCTCGACCGTGCGATGCGATTGTCGCCACCAATGATCGGGATTAATAATCGAAACCTGCGCAACTTCGAAGTCTCGCTGAACACGACGCTCAGCATGTTGAGTAGCGTTCCAGACGATTGTTTACTCATCACGGAAAGTGGAATTCTGGCGCCGGCTGATGTAGCACTGATGCGTGAGCACAACATTAATGCTTTTTTAGTTGGCGAGGCGTTTATGCGATCACCGTCGCCCGGTGATACTTTGCGCGACTTGTTTGCCCGGCAAAGCTAGTAATGCAGACATAAAAAAGGCCCTGCGTGTGAGGGCCTTATATGAGTCTTGTTTTAAAGTGATCTAGCGCGTGCCGTAGATTACCATTGTCTTGCCGCGTGCGTGGATCAAGCCGCGATCCTCCAGATCTTTCAATACTCGGCCAACCATCTCGCGTGAACAGCCGACAATTCGAGCAATCTCCTGACGGGTAATGCGGATTTGCATGCCGTCGGGGTGGGTAATTGAATCCGGTTGTTGTGCCAGATCAAGCAGTGTCGAAGCAACTCGCCCAGTGACATCCAGAAAAGCAAGGTCGCGAACTTTGGTGCTGGTTTTACGCAGTCTTGCAGCCAGTTGAGTCGAGAGTGCAAAGAGAATCTCCGGTGACTGTTCCGCCAACCGTTTGAACTGTTCATAATTGATTTCAGCGACTTCGCATTTGTTGCGAGCAACCACCCAGGCGCTGCGTTCGCTTTCCTCGTCGAACAAGCCCATTTCGCCAAAGAAGTCTCCGTTGTTCAGGTAGGCCAGAACAATCTCACGTCCCTCATCATCCTCGATGACCACGCTGACGGAACCGTCAACCATGTAGTAGAGTGTATCCGGCTTATCGCCATGATGAATGATGGTGGTCTTCGCCGGGTATTGACGGCGATGACTGTGACGCAGGAGTGTCTCCAGCCATTCCGCTTTCTGTGGCGCATTTCGTGGTGGAAGCATTATGTCCTTTCTCCGGGGTGATCTTCTTTAATACGTTTCGGGAATAGCTAGAGCAAAAACTGTTCACACGAATGGTGTCAGTTTCAAAGCGTTGTAAATTTTTGTGAAGTCGAACAAATACACTTAACAAAAATCGGCCCAATTGAGGGTTGATTCAAGGAATAAAATGCAAGCAAGAGTGAAATGGCTCGACAACATGAGCTTCGTCGGAGAATCAGGCAGTGGGCACAGCATTGTTTTGGACGGTTCGCCTGACCATGGCGGGCGTAATCTTGGCGTGCGGCCGATGGAAACAGTGTTGATCGGGTTGGGAGGGTGTTCTGCCTTTGATGTGATGTTGATGCTTAAAAAGTCCCGCCAACAAGTCATTGATTGCGAGGTGCACCTTGATGCTGAACGCGCAGATGCGGTGCCGGCGGTTTTCAGCCGCATTAAAATGACGTTCGTGGTTAGCGGTACTGATTTGTCTGAAAAGCAGGTTAATCGTGCGGTTTCTCTATCGGTTGAAAAATACTGTTCCGTCTCCAGAATGTTAGAGCCGACAGTGACGATCGACTACGAAGTGCAGATCCAAGGTGCAGTGAGCGCTGAATAACACCCGGTTAAAAAATGTTGCACTACTGCACAAAACGGTGAATTTTGGACTATCATGTATCTAAGTCATTAATAAATGGTCAGATTAATCAGGTGGCTTTGATTGCGGTATAGAACGAACAGTGTTAACATTACAGCCGTAATGTAAAGATTTCCTCCTCCATCCTCCTAAGGTTGGTTAGACGTGGCCTTACGGCCACGTCGCTTTAATTCAAGCGTTGTCCAGATCGGAAACGTTAAAAGGCTCGGCAGGGACCCCCTGCGAGCATCCGCGGGTCGCGGAAAAAATACAAAAAACGCTCATTTTAGTTCTCTCAGGCCTTGTGCAATCGCACTCCTTGGTCTATAGTGGAGGGCTTTTCCGAGCATTATTGCTTGCCCCTGTGTGACGGAGTTTCAATGAAGACCTTTAGTGCCAAGCCGGCTGAGGTAAAACGTCAGTGGTATGTCATTGACGCCGAAGGCAAGCCTCTTGGCAGGCTAGCCAGCGAATGTGCACGTGTTTTGCGCGGTAAGCACAAGCCTGAGTACACGCCCCACGTTGATACCGGTGATTACATCGTTGTAGTCAATGCGGACAAAGTGGCTGTGACAGGCAAGAAAGCCTCCGATAAAATGTATCACCACCACACTGGTTACATCGGTAATCTGAAGTCGGTGAGTTTCGAAAAAATGCAGGAAAAAGCACCGGGTCGTGTCATCCAGTTGGCAGTTAAAGGCATGTTGCCTAAAAATGCACTGGGTCGCGAAATGATTCGTAAACTTAAAATTTACTCCGGCACTGATCATCGCCACGCGGCACAGACGCCGCAGCCGCTGGAACTCAGGTAATTACCATGGCAGAAAACTACTACGGCACAGGCCGCAGAAAAACTTCCAGCGCTCGCGTGTTCATGCAGTCTGGTAAGGGCGATATTCTCGTCAATAAGCGTCCCCTTGACGAGTACTTCGGTCGAGAGACTGCTCGTATGATCGTCCGTCAGCCTCTGGAAGAGCTGGATAT
>JAVCKV010243616.1:0-15543 GCA_032274145.1 Herpochondria borealis | reverse complement strand
ACAAATTGGAAGACAACATGCGTTCTTGTGCTATTTATGTGATGTGACTTACATCACTGATCTTATGCAGTATCAGGCAAATTGAATTGTTGTTTCAGCCATCTACTCCAACAATTGACAGAGAACGGGTTGTTCTGGTGTTTGCTAGAGTCTTGGTAGATTCTTGATGATGACGCTGCCATCTTGATGATGATGGCACTCTTTAAGCAGAAGAGCAGGCAAGCTGGATAGATAGAGTGATTATGGTGGTGTAGCCAACTAACTTAGAGAACACAGACTTTTTTGAGGGGCCACCATGAGACTACCTCCCAAAGAGCTGAAGTGAGTACTAGTAGACAAATCCAACACAAGCAGAAGAAGTGGAGAGATAAAGTTGGTTTGGATTCCAAGGAAACCGCCCAAAAGAATAAAACCACTACTGCCAGTGACATAAACAAATATATAGGACCAGCCACAAGTATCCAATTAATGCTTACACGACCTATGTTTGCAAAAGTATACTGTTTGACTACACTAGGTTTTGCGCAAAAATACCGGGGTCTGACCATGTGTGTGGTTAGCCCACGGTTAGCCCCTGTGGAGAATTTACATGGGGCTGACTGTGTGCTGGGTCAGTCCCCCTGGAAAATTTGCGTGGGGCTATCGTGGGGGGCCCAGAATAAACCATAGGAAGAAGAATGACCGGGTAAACCCATTTTTAACCGGATCTCCAATATAAATGTTGGGAGCTCATCAAAAATATCTCCAAATTCCAGGTTTTGTTGTACCCACGAGCTCCTCAAACCAATCGCAAAGTGGTTGCAGCAACGTGTGCTTTTCCTTTGCTGGTGGGGAGAGCAACGGGTGGAAGACTTCCTCACCAATATCCGTAACGAGAACATGTCTCCACAGTAACGTGGCTGTTTTCTCAAGGTGAGCGTCATGCCTAAACGCTTTGGCGATTACTAGCGAAGCGTCGCGTTGCCATTAATTTGCCACTTACATCTCTCTTTTCTCCTCACACAGGTAACATTTCTCACATATTCTATGTTGCAATCATCTACCTACGTAACACAATGAATCGCAGGGAGTTGTATCAAAAAAGGGGAACATGACCGTAAGTTATGACATGATGGATGTCCCAATTTTTGCATTACTAGCGTTTTGTCGCGACAGGGAAAAAATTGACACTAACATCTCTTCTTTCTCCTCACACAGGTAACATTTCTCACATATTCTTTCATGGACTCGTCTATATACCTCATAGAATGAATCCTACGAAGTAATAGTGGAGAATTATCTCAATCTACTTCACCTACAACGACTTCGGCTCGGATTTTTTGGCAAATTTTTCTGCACTGAACGCTACACGTAGGCTCCTTCTAACACTAGACAGTCTACGTTATAAAGCATTCTACATTGTATTACTATAAATAGATACTCACTACCAATAATTGCTGAATAGGTAGTTTGTTGCACAAGTAATCTCGTCCTCGCGACTCAAAGTAACATCCTCCAAGTTCTTCTTCACGTCTACTGCAACGAACAAAACTTCACCCTCGTCATTCACCGCATTGTTTGCAATGCGGTATAAATTACCATTCTCTTCAATGGGAAAGGTGTTACCTACTTTCAGCATGGCCCTCACATCGGCACTCTCCTCCACATTTGGAGAACCTTCCTCTTCAGAATCCAACACATAAACCGTGGCACTTGTCGCGTCAGGATAGAGGGGAAGATCATCCCCTGGGTACGCTGAACGGGTGATGTACCACTCCAGATTGCAGCATGAATATTCGGTTGGAAACCCTTCCGAATTGGCACGAGATTGCCAGACTTGGTACTTGAAGTCCAGCACGACTTGCCCACGAAATTGCGTCAAGACCAACTTCTGGCCATAAAGACAGTTGTCCAACTCGGACACAAATAGAGGCCCTTTTTGGCAGGCGGCAAGAGAGGGCTTCCTTTTCTTTACACCAATAAACGAACCCTCACCGAAAAGAGCGCAAACCACTAACATGCCAACTGTTCCGGTTAAAGTCACACGATCATACGTGTACTCGCGACGTGTAGCCCCATAGTCTAAGCCAGGAAATATCTCAAACTCAACCTTTGTCATCTTGTTCCCACACACCTTCACGGATGCCTGGCGGTCAACTTCGTACTGGACGTCCAATAGATCTGCATTCCAGTACAAGTAGAACCAACCATCGTTAGAAACAGTAACAGCAGCCCTTTTCGAGGTACGGTTGGCTTCTGACATGACCATCTTCTTCAACGCAAGATAGATTTTGGTCAAGGTCCTGCCAAACACGTTTGGCATAGGAGGTCAGAACTTGACATTCGTTGTAACAACAAGGAAAGGGATGGACGTTCTCGTCTAGGATGGCAACGCGTGCCCTCCTTCCCTGTGCAGGAATCCTAGAGTCCTTCAGTAGAGGTGGTGGAAAGATCCACACAACTTGCAAAATGTGTCCAGGGGACGCCACTATGTGAGGTCCGTGTGCTTCCACCAAAAAAATTTAGTGGGGGTTGGGGGTTGGGGGTTGGGGGTTGGGGTTTGAGGGCTATTTTGAAACACGAGGGCGCGATTACTTGTGCAACGAACTACTTATTCAGCAATTAATGTTAGTAGGTACCTATTTATAGTAATACAATGTAGAATGCTTTGTAATGTAGACTATCTAATGTTAGAAGGGGCCTACGTGTAGCGTTCAGTGCTGAAATTTTGCCACAAATTCCGAGCAGAAGTCGTTGTAGGCGAAGTAGTTGGTGACAATTCTTCAATACTACTTTGTAGGATTCATTGTATGAGGTAGATAGAAAAGTCCACGAAAGAATATTGGAGTAATGTTACCTGTGGGGGTAGAAACAAGAGATGTGAGTGTCAAATTTGGACGGGTCACGACGACATGCTAGAAATCCACAAATTCTGACAAACATCACATCGTAACTTACCATCATCTTCCAATCCTGTGAAATCACTTCGTGTGATTCATTCCATTAGGTAGGTAGAGTAGTGCAAGGCAGAAATGTTACCTGTGTGAAGAGAAACAAGAGATGTGTGGCTGAGTGTCAATTTTGAACTGTCACGAAGAAACGCTATTAATCCAAAAATTATGGAAAGCATCACGTCATAACTTACCGTCATCTTCCGATCCTGCGAAAGCACGTCATGCGATTCATTCCATTAGGTAGGTACACGAGTGCAAGGAAGCATATTTGAGAAATGTTACCTGTGTGAGGAGAAAAGAGAGTTGTTAGTGTCAAATTTTGACCTGTTGCGACAAAACGCTAGTAATCAAAAAATTATGCCAACCATCACTTCATAACTTACCAAGTTCCCCCGATCCTGCGAAATAACTTCGTGTGATTCATTTCATTAGGTAGGTAGAGGATTAGAAGGAAGAATATTTGAGAAAAGTTATCTGTTTGAGGAGAAAAGAGAGATGTTAGTGTCAAATGTTTGTCAACGCGGCGCTTCGCTTGTGATCGCCAAAGTTTGTGAATGACAAGTGAGACGCTCACCTTGATAAAACAGCCACATTACTGTGGAGGTATGTTCTCGTTACGGAGATTGGTGAGGAAGTCTTCCAACCTTTGCTCGAGCCAGTGCGCGGCCGCAGGAGGCAATCGCCATTTTCGCCAAATCCAAAAAACAAGAAGTCACCATGTTGTAATGCATGACCATGGTCTCTTCTTAGGATCCACAACCAGATTCCCGCGCGGAACAAAGACTTGGTCACAATCCCACCGTCCTTGTAGAAGAGCAATGCTTCAGATACACAAAGCACACAGATCATGGCATTGTCGACAGGGAGAAGGCAGATATCTTCCAACAAGAGACGGTGCATGGGAGAGATGCCTATGACAGGAAGGGAGTTCTGCACAATCATGACTGAAGCAGGCCCCTTCCCAACATTGGATAGGTGCTTGCTCAAGAGCGGTTGACTAGCATCCTTGCGAGATGAGTCCTTGGTGGCACAGTACACAACCCTTATGTGCTGCCTTCTTGGCATCAAGCTTCACTGGTTTGGTGGCGCCCTCCATCCCATGGTGAATGAGAAGAGCTTTGACACCCTTTGGTTGTTAGACGACAGAGTAGAAGATGTAGAGACCGATGCAGATGGAGTTAGGATAGATACCCGAGGTGAGTCGTCTTGAGTGATGCTGACAGCACGAGGATGTTGCTTCGTTTTGCTTTGGAGTACCCTTGGTGTCTTGTTTCTTGCGTCGCTGCGCAGGTACATGCTTGGCACATGTCCACTTCTTGTACTGGTGAGAGGTATGTTTCGAAGGCATAGAAGGGGCCATGGTGGAGGATCAAGAAAATCAACTACAATGGTTGTGTGATTGTGATGTGTGAAGCAAATGGTGTGATTGCACGCTTCACAAGACTGATGATTGGTGCCTCCCGTGACGAGAAACTGGTTCATGCTATAGGGGAATGTGAAAAAAGCTTGCTCTTCTAAGTAAATATTTGATCTGGTACTCAACTGCTGCTTCTTTGACAAAATTAGCAAAAATTGTTGAAAAGACAGCGGCATCACAAATTTTGTTGGCATGAGTAACAGTAGCATCATCCCCATATTTGGGAGTGACTACCAGTCATCATACGGTGCTGTTCACTTTTGTGGGAACCCCCTTTGAGTTTTTTAGTTTTACTGGTAATCCTCGCTGATCCTCCCTAGTCTTCCCTCTTCCTCCGTGATCCTTCCCTCTTCCTCCGTGATCTTCGCTGAAGAATACGTGAATTTTCGGATTCGTAGCAGCCCATTACCGTCGGACGAAAACAGAAACGAAAGTGCGAAAATGTTGCTTTTTCAAATTATCGCTCCTAATCGTCAACAAAAACGAAAACCTAACAGTTTCGTCCACACTGAGTTTTCCATGTTTGTTGACAAAACTCAGCTTGCTTTTCGTCCAAAACAAACCCAGAGAATGAAAACAGATATCCAGTAAAACTAAAGCCGTAAATTACCGTTGGCCGAACACAGAATATAATGCTGTGTTCCAATTTCTGTGTTCGAACATCGTACATTTCCGAGGGTCGAACACGCAACAGAGACCTCGTGTTGGGTTCAGGGATAGTTAGGATCTCTCAGGTTCTCGGTCATCGCTGAAGAACGAGAAGGTAGAAGAATCACTATCGGCTGAAGAGGTAGAAGTGGGTCTTGGGACTCTTTCGTCCTTGATGGACTCATCAGTGCTGGCATTGACGTCACAATATCGTGACTGAGTCTTTCATTACAATTTTGATAAAGAAGCAGGTGATATGATGATTTGGGTGTCCCCGTGGTTGGTAAGCCAGTAGTGAACCACAGTGCCTAGTGCAGAGCTTTGCTTGTTTTTCCAACCCCGACCCCACAACGCGTCGCATCTAGAGTTTGATCATGAAGCTCTTCTTCTGCTTAATTGTTGGCTCGTGAGTTCTACTAGCTTCCAGATTCGAGCAAATGCAGGAAACTGTCGCTACACGAACAACTGCCATTGCCAACCCTTGCCTCCACATTATTTAGCACGAAGCAGGATTCTTCACTATGGTAGAACTTGGGTTTGTACTCTACGTCATTTGCTGAACAGAGTGAGAGAGTCTTGCCCTTTATCTATGGCTAGCAAGGAGTGCTGCACGTGCCACTTCAAGGGGCACTCGGGATGTACGACTACGAGACTCCCCATCAAGATCGTTGAAGCAACGACCGCGTTTGACTCTGTATCACAACCATATGCTTGCTGATGGCGTGGTAACGGAATCCCGACACCACCTATTTCTAGAGTAGCATCCCAACAACCTTTGGGAAGGCATTATCATGAAGTTTCTAGGATGCAAACCCTCATATTTCACTTTACGCAACTAGATCATTTGCGGCGTCCAAGATGAGGTGGAGTGTTGCTGTCGAAGGTGAGTGATGATAGTCTGGACTGGGGTGGGTGACATTCGTTGTCACTGCTCTGCACCTCTGATCTACCTTCCACACCTGCTCCAGAGGACAAAACGGCAGCTTCCACGTCCACCATGTACACTCCGCTCAACTTCTCGGCAATTGTTCCGCCGACTGCGCTCAGCTTCTTGACCAATGTCCCACCGGTTACAGCGGACGGATCTTCGTTGTCGACAAATATGCCATCACTGGCTACTTCGGAAACAGCTGCCTCATTTGCATTGATCAAGTCGGCAGCCGGCTCGACTGCACCGATTTGGTCCCATCTCTGCAGAGAGCTGCTCGCATCATGCAGACTATGCGTGCTGTCTGTGTCTGATACATTTGAGCTGAACTTATGACACGCCGCTTGTCGGCCTTTCCGAACAGCAATCCAGTATGTCTTCCAGTATCTAGATACTCTCGGTCGGAAGTAGCAGATACTGTTCAAGAAGCCCTGTAGTGGGCTGATGAAGAAGAGAAACGTCCACAACTCATAGTGTGACAGTATATATCTCTTTGGGTTCAGCGTGACACTCAGGTAGATGAGCCACGTAAGGTAAAGGGCCACCAGGTAGGTGGCTGACTGCCAAAACACTTCAGTGCGTAGCCTATAAGGGGCGGTTTGCCTGGTTCGTTTCGTCCCTACACCGTTCACCTGCTGACTGCTTTTGAACCTCCATCGATCTGAATTCTTGTCGACTTGTCGCATGTGGAAGCAGACTCGTATCAAAGCACCGGTACTGTATGCAATCGACGAAAAGGCTGGAACAACCATACAACATAGAAAAGCAGCCCACGAATGCGAAACTCCAAGTGTCTCAAGGACCTCTCTGGACACCCAGCCTGTAAGTGGCGGGAGAAGATGGCACCCAATAATCCCGTTCTTTATGAACGGAACAGATGCAGCAGCGAGGCCCGTCCCCAAAAATATCGGGATACCAATCATCCACTTGCGGAGTTGACGAAACCGCGACTCTCTTGTACCGTAGACTATCACTAGCAGGAAATCTTGGGAGAGAAGACGGTTAGTGGAATGACCTCACAACACTCAAAGTTCACAAGTCATCATGGGCACGTACATGTTGAGAGCGACGCATTGAAGAAAATGCTCGTAACCCCACCCCACTGAATAAAGAATCCCTGTATCTTACAAGTTACTTCATTCCCGGCTTCACCGGAAGCAACAAAGAAGTCATCCGTTGACATCGGTAACGTCCCGAACGCGCTTGCTGTACTAAGGACGATATCAAACACCGCCATGGTTGCAATGATTTGGTTGTACAAGTTTTTCCGTCTCTGCTTGCTCCAGAGACAGTCAAGCAAGACAATTGTGCATCCGATCAACGATAGTATCGATGCCGACAATGATACCCGATAGTGTCTCTCCATTTGTTCGTCAGTTTCAACACCAAACAATGTGCTTCCACTGATAACTCCAGAGGCAGTCGATATGCCAAGTGAATCGAGATCAAGCAAGTCAATTGGAATTTCTCCGTCAACGTCTGTAGCGTCTACCGCTCCAGTCGCGTTGAACTGCTCGTCAATCTCCGGTACTAGGCATCCACAGGCTTCAGCTACACTCCCTTGAGAAAATGAGCAAAGATCCTCATCTTCCGCGAACGAATGAAGATAGGCCTCTACCACTTCGCAATTGGGGGTAATACCTCCAAACAGGCTACTATATGACTCCACGTTCGCGTTCGGATTAGAGACTGGCGATCCATCGGGGCACAAGTTGCAGGTGCTTGCTAATCGAGGGCAGCCACATAAGGTTGATAGTTGATGGACTAGACCACACTGCTCACTTGATTCATCAGCCAAAAGTTGTGGAACCAGAGAATCGAGTGATTTGCAATCGATTTGTGGGTAGCCTGGCACTTGCACCAGCTTATTCGGCATTGCTGGTTCAGATCCATCCATACACAGAGTGCATGGAGCAGCGCGAACGACTGCTGTTGAGGTTAGCCCAGCCAGGACGACAAACAGCTGAGCATTCAGTAGTGATGTTGCCACCATTGCCAATCTATTAGCAACGAAAGTGTTAACTAATTGGATTTATGGTGGGCCTTTCAAGCATAACAATGGTGAATGACCCTAGACATGATATAATTAACAATTTTCGAAAGACTGCTGCATAGTGCAAAACTAGCTCATGTCGACGCCCTCAGCTCTGTATAGCGCTCACCGAATATGTTTAGCTTCGCATCATCCGAAAGAACTATCATTGGCTTCCAATGAACATCAGGTGTGTCACATCAGTCACAAACAGTCTGTGTCTTGCCACCTAAGTGGTGACAGTCACTCTATTGAATGTGTAGATGATAGCACATGAATCAGGTGGCTGGACATGCGTGGTCGTGGAAGTAGCAGCCACCAGCATCTGTTTTGCTGGCAGGTATGTTCAAGTTGTGCTTGCAGGATGGAGTTGGGCTATCCCAGTCCAATCGTACATTACATGTACTGTACCCACGGGGCACGAATGGACGGTGGGTCCTTATCAAGTACGAGTTGCCACTACTGCAAGACTTTTCGCCAGAGATAAATGAAGGGAGGGAGGGGACTTCCTCTAGGCATAGCAACGCTGTTGAGTTATCTAAGAATATCTCTACGACTAGCTTTTTGGTAGTGACTTTGGTGCCAAGCCTCCCGCCATCTTTTCATTTTGGTCGAATAGAAATGCATAGAGGAGACGAAGTTTTAAGCCCTCGAGACGAGGCTGGGAACGGAAACACAGTGGTCATGGGCTTTGCGTGTTTCGCGAATGAAGAGCAGAAGGAGCAACTTCTTGTGTTTTGCCGTTTGCTGTGCGTCTGCAAGATGTATCTTATTTCGACGCTCCATGTGAATTGTATCTTCTAGACCTGTAGCAGCTAACCGTATGGTGGCAGCGGCATGTCATGCGAGCTAGCTTCTAGTTGTTGTTGAAACAATGTATTATTGTTTCTTGCAGTATATTATTACGCATATTATCATGGAAAGATATCAGTTAGGATGCAGAAGAATCAATAAGATCTCGAAGGTTACAGCTGAGGCGCGGAATGACACAAATGAACATGGCCGAGGTGTAGAAGGCTGCCTTGATATCTGTGTATAATACTGAACGTAGAGAGTTCTGTCGGGGATGGCGCAAGTTTTGAAGTATGCAATTAGCCGGTACTGAAATCCAAACTGTGGTCAATTGAACGATACCCGAAGGAATCTTGCGACTGGGTCAGTCGCAAAGTGTACGGGTATTGTACCACCATGACTACTACTCTCCGAGAACATACATCATGTAGCTCAAACTGGCAACTGCTAACCAGAGACTGCACTGACTCGTGTGTCACAAACGACAAAAGTTCTCGTCCGACACAATTTTCTCTAGGGAAAATTAGTGGCACCAGTACGTCCGTCAACCGGAAACCAGTAGAAACTCTACGACAACAGCCGTTCACCATGACGACTCTTTTAGAGGATGATAACGACGATGTAGCGAAAGTTACGCAACTAGCAGAGTCTCAACCGACTCTTGGAACTAGTCAGAACGATAAGGAAAGCGAAAGCACACAAAACGAACAAGGAAAACAGAAGAAAGATGAATCTGTTGTGGATCTCACAAGAGACACGCAGACGAATCACAACGACCGCAGTACGGCTGAGACGGAGAACTCAGATACCAGTCAAGAAGGACATCAAGTCACAACAACCACAACGAGTACCACAGCAAACGAGAATTCAGAAGGGAGTGATAACGACAAAAACGACAAATATCACAAGACAACGACAACGATGGTAGACGAGGATCCACCATCGCAGGAACCGTTGACACCATCGCCAAAGAGGTTTCGGATTATCACGGAAGAAGGTAAAGTGCGCGATCAATGGTACGATGAAGAGGAAGAGAAGGAAGAATCGAAGGAGGCTTCAACAGAGAAGGACATGGATGTCACGATGACTGACAACGGTCAGAAATCGAGTGAAGAGAGCACGACAGCGAACGACAAGGAGAAAACTCTCGAGGACGGAGAGATTCCAGAGGACGAATTTCCCCAATTCAAAGACGAGGACTTTATGAATATAGATCTCGACGCGCTTGGAAAAGGCGTTCCAGGAGAGGGTGATCTTCTCTTCACCTCGCACCCACAAGCATCAACGAAGCAAACGGCGACAGAACGACGACGCGATGAAAGGAAGCAGGAAACCGCGGCGTATATGAAAATGAAACCGCCACGCATCGATACAACAAAGCCAGTCAATATCTGGGTACTCGTCGACGTACCAGATGGAAACATCGAAAAGTACAAGAAAACGATGTGGCACGAAGTGTTGAAAGCAACTTTCGAAGCCGACTCCGAGATTCAAATCTTGCCTCGCAACCGCAAATCTACCTTGAAACCATTCGGCGCTGGCGATGCAAAGATCCCACCGATGTTGTTTCCTGACTATATTACACAACCAAAAGTCAACAAAACGTTCAAGGGAGGTGCGACTCGTTTCGAATTCTCGTTTCGGATTCAGCAAGGAATTTATATCTATCGTGATCTCAAAAAGACGACAGAAGTCAAGCATATTCTGAACGAATACAACATGACCTGGATATCCTCGGAAATATACGGAAGCTCTCGTACGAGAATGGGATTCGTCTATGGAAAAGATCCAGATTATTCCCATGTATCAAACTATGCGGCGTGGCTCCGACAGAACGTACCGCACGAAACTCCGCCGTTTGATCTCCGAGTGGAGCCACAAACTTATTTCTACGGTTCGTCTCAAGAGAAGGTATTGGTTATCAAGTTGTTCGCCGCCGCCGAAGATACCGATCAAGTGATTGCTGGTGTGATGACTGTGCTGGGTGACATGCATGCTCCAATCTTTTTCTTGCCCAGGATTCTGGCTGACGACATCCAAGCGAAATTTCTTCATCAACACTCTGAAATCCAACGCAAGATGACGAGGATGGATGTTCCCTCCCATCATTTGGATCGTCCTACGAAAATCGCTGGACAAATGACGACCATTAGAGACTATGTCTTACAACTTCGTGACCCTACTGGAGCTCCGTGCCGATTGGACATCGAGAAGATCACTCTGAAATCTAAATCAAATGGCAACCGACGACCTTTCATGCCGACTGTTCTGATGATTCCTGAGGATTGTCCTAGTCCCAACTGGTCCAAAAAGCACGTACAAGAAGTTCTCAGGATGATCAAGTATCCTGGCACTGCTCAGCGAGAGACGTTTCGACAGGCGCATCGGATTCCAAAGGAGATGGAAGAGAGGTTTAAGGCGAGGGCGGGTCTCGTCCCAGCCCCTAAAGTGACCTACAGGGGTGCTACAGCAAAGCAGCCACAAACTCGAACCGAGCGGACACAAAACTGGGCGGCAAAGGTGAAGTTCGGTACCACATCGGGACAGCGACAGCATACGACAGCGAATCCGAACGTCAACGCACCCAGTAAGTCCTCGATGGACGATATGACGAAACGTCTTGACGAGATGGCCAAGGAACAGAACGTCATGAAAGTTCGAGCCTCTAATACTGGCATTACGATTCAAGCTCATACCGCGGCAATGGATAGTCTCAAGAAGAGCGTATCAGCACAGGACGCAGCACTTAAAAAGACAGAGAATAACGTAGGTCAGATGTTCGAGATCTTGAGCCAATCCCAAACGACGCAACGCTCTTTCCAGGAGACCATTGACACACTGTCCGGTTTATCAGTGCTCATGTATCGGGTTTTACGAAAGCAATTCCCGAAGGATGCAACGCTCTCTGCTGAAAGTGATCCGCTGGTGGATGCTCTGGCTGCGACTCTACAAAACTCTGCGACGGTGCTCAACATGGAAGAACGCTTTGTGGCCGAAGATGACGCAGCAGCCATGGAAGGCGTCACTGACGATGCAACGGCAGCCACAATGGGGACACATCTTAGCACGGCAGGATCTTTGGATACCGACTATGAAGAGGAATTGCTTGGCATTGAAGAGGAACTAGAGAGAGTTGCCGTGGAAACAGCTCTACTTCAACAACAACAACGCGATATGGAAGCATGGAACAAAGTGCCAAAGAGTCCGAAACGTCGATCGAAAGTCCGACCACCCAGCTCTCCTTCTATGCGTGCTCGGACAGCGACAGGAGTGAGAATGGAACGGTCTCCCAGTCACAACCGCTATGCAGGGTTGTCCAGTTCGAACAAGAAGAAGCGGAGCGAGGAGAAGTCTAAGGACGACGCCTCCTCCAGGGAATAATGGGAGGCCACGAGGCCATGCCCATACAGCGAAATTACCGTGACTCATTACCGAGTCAAGGGACCCCCTTCCAACAGAACAACCAACCTGCCCCCGACACGACACAACCGACACCATCCAATCCTTCCAACTCTAAACGAAAGTTTCGAATCAAACAGACTTCCAAGCTGCATCTTCCTAGACGAGTCCGTCAACAGCGTAAACCAAGAGATGCGAAAGTGATCGGCGATACAAACCACTTTCTATTCTACGGGGACGACATTGCTGATATTCGAGCCGGAACTGTTAGGCTCTTTTTCCAGAACGTTAGAGGTATCACGGCAACCAACGATGACGAAGACACGGCGCATATCATGTCCATCATGCACGATCTCCAAGTCGACATAATGGGACTGGCCGAAACTCAGACACCATGGAAACAACGAGATCTCAGAGAACGATTCCACCAGCGAGGCCGTCGTCAATTTGGCATGATCAAGACGGCCTTTGGTAGTCCGTCACACAATGTCGACCCAACTAGCAATGAGGATACCTTTCAAGCAGGAGGAACAGTGACATCAGCACTTGGAGAATGGGCTACGAAAGTATTAGGGAAACCTATTACAGATCCTACTGGCATGGGTCGTTTCAGTGGATTGACTCTGCTTGGCAAAGGCGACCGCAAACTATCAGTAATAACGGCCTATCGAGTATGCGACAGCACCATCAACAGCGCGCCTCTGGGAAGTGCGTATGCACGCGAGTGGAATCATATCCGCAATCAAGGCAGTGAACAACCCCGACCCCGAGAGCATGTACTGACGAGCCTCACCTCTCTGATCAAGGAACTGACAACAGCAAATCACGAGGTTATTGTGATGATGGATTCGAATGAGATTTACGATCCATCCCGTCAACACGGGCTCTCGAAATTCGTTGCCGTCAACGGTCTCCATGACGCTCATGGTAATGACCCAGCACCTTCTACCAACATTCACCGAGACAACCGCCGCATCGACCATGTCTTCTGCACAGGCGGTGCGTTTGTCGCCATCAAAGGTTCCGGAACGCTCACCTACTCTCGTGGTATCCAAGCAGACCATCGAGGATTATTCCTCGATCTGGACGTAACAGCAATTCTGGGAAAGATGGATCCAAATCGAATCTTACCAGCGGCCGTCCGATCTCTCAAGACAGGTGACCCTGATTCCGTTGAGGACTATCTTCAAGATGTTCACCAATACTACCAGAAACACAACATGGTGGAGCGCGTTTACCGTCTCTGGAATACCCACGACAAACTGTCCAAAGAACACGTAACACAGTTGCTTGAAGGAATCGACCAAGATCAAGGACGCGCAATGTTGGCAGCGGAGAAGCATCTCAAACGACCAAAGCAAGCATACAAATGGTCCAATGAACTGAGACTGGCAGGACTCCTTCGACGTTACTGGAAGACGAGGGTCAACGATCATTTTTCACATCGGAATAGCATAAAAACGTATAATAATCTGCGACACCAATTACAGAGTGCGGACTCGGGATACACTGACCTGCCGGAAGAGACCAAATCATTGTCGGAAGTGGAGTTGAAACAACGCTACAATGCAGCAGTCAAACACTACAAGAAGACACGATCAACAGCAGCGAATCACAGGCATCAACTACTGGAAGATCTGCTTGCCAAGTACGAGAACGACGACGATCCGAACACCAAAGAGGAATCCCTCCGGAAAGCTACGATTGTCCGACGTACCATAATGGGAGAAAAGTGCAGGGACATGTTCAAGACAATCGGATCCGCAGTGAAACCCAAGTCATTCAGCGGTGTTCAACGCATTCTACTGGCAAGGAAACAGGAGGACACCCAACCGGCTGCAAACCAGACAGAGTTCCTCAGAGTAACGAAAGCTTCCGACATTGTCTGGGATCATGTCATCGACCGCAAAGAAATCGAACGACGGCTTCTGGAATTCAACCGGCGTCATTTCCGACAAGCAGCCGAATCGCCCTGCGGACATGGAGTAATCTACAACGCGCTGAGTTTCTCGAGTCTCACGTCGGAAGGATACGAACTGTTAAAAGGAATTGTGCCAGCTTCCTGGCATGGCAACGAAGATTTACTCAAGGAATTCCTGGCCTCTTTTGCACTTCCGGAACAACTCAAGGATACTCAACCAATCAACACCCATATCACGAATGATGACTTCATCTACGGTATAAAGGGATGGAAGGAGACGACATCGACATCACCTTCTGGACGTCATTTGGGCCACTACAAAGCCATGATTCAAGACTATCTACTTGTTGATCTGGAAGTGAAAATTCTGAACATTACACTGCAACGTGGAATATCTCTCCAGCGATGGTCGAATTCAATCAACGTAATGATAGAGAAAGATCCAGGGGTACCAGCGATTCACCGATTGCGTATTATCCATCTGTTTGAAGCAGACTACAACTTCATTTTGAAACTGCTGTGGGGATCTCGACTCGTGCACCATGCATCTGCCCATAAACTGATCAATCCGAACCAACACGGTTCCCAGCATGGTAAAACAGCCATGGACCCAGTCCTACTGAAAGAACTCACGTTCGATATCAGCCGACAACTTCGTCACAATATTGCTACCTTTGACAACGATGCTTCGGCATGCTATGATCGCATCATCATTGCGTTAGCGATGCTTGCTGCTCGACGATGGGGGATGCCTCCCAATGCTGTTTCCACTCATGCCACGGCGCTCAAGTTCATGAAATACAAAGTGAAAACTGTTTACGGCATCTCGGAGCACAATTACCACGGTACACCTTTCGAACCACTCTTTGGCACGGGTCAAGGAAGCGGAGCGTCACCAGCAGCATGGCTCTCTCTTATCGTGATACTCCTTGATACTATCGATCGACTTGTTCCCGAGCGTATGTCCTTTGAGTCCCCTACGGGACACCTGAAGCATTCTCGTCTGGCCGACGCTTTTGTTGACGATACTTGCCTTGGTTTCACTGACAAGGGAGAGATTACCCTTCAGCAACTGATTCAACGACTCGAATTTGTAGCACAGATGTGGGAAAAGCTTCTCCACTACTCAGGTGGAGCCCTGAATCTCAAGAAGTGCTTTTGGTACGCCCAATTTTGGACGTGGAAAGATGGTCGTCCTTACCTCATGCCCATCTCGGCGACGGATTCCAAGGTGCGACTCACGAGTGGAAGCAAGGAGGAAAGGATTCCTATTCGACGTTTCAAACCAGAGCAAGCGCATCGGACACTCGGCGTATACCTCAATCTCACCGGAACCTTCTCGGAGCAGATTGAAGTCCTTAAAACTAAAGCAGATACGTTCGCCGTGCACCTTCGGCGTTCCCGTCTAACCCCCAGCTTGACACAAACTTTTCACCAGACCGTCTATACCCCGGCAGTTACCTATCCTCTCCC
>JAVCKV010243505.1:0-15546 GCA_032274145.1 Herpochondria borealis | reverse complement strand
GCCAATTATTGCAAGATATAAAAATTAGTCTTTAAATATTGAATTACTCTGAAAATTTTTATGGGGTCAATAAAATTTATATCAAGTAACAAGTTATTAATTTGTATAGTATACTCTTAATCAATTATTACAATAACCCAATATTCAATAATTAATACAAGATAATAAATAATAAAAATAGGAGGAGGTTGCATAGCCTTACTCCATAACAATGGGAACAAACCATGATAACTTCCGTAAATAAAAAGTTACTGGCTTTAGCAGTTCTTGGTGCTTTTGCATCAAACAACGCTAGTGCTAACGACTGTGGTAGTACTACCAAATCAAGCGGTGCATTAACAGTAAATCAATCTGAATGTATTTCAGGTAACGGTTTATATTATTATGTTGATGTTGAAAATAATAATACTGAAGTAGCTACAAGCATAAAGAGAATCTTGTCGGTACTACGTTCTAATAAAATAGCTTTTTTTGAAGACGCTCAATATAATTCAGATTTTACATTCATTGTGCAAAATTGGCAAGAACTCACGGGCTTACAAGTTGCTGAATTTACAAATGTAGCAAGGTACTATGTTCAAGAAGTTGATCGCGAATATGGTTTAGGGGACATAACTTTACCTAGTGACTTTAAATTGCGAGCTATTGTAAACGGAAACAAATTTTTGATACAAAATTTTGATGGGCTTCCATATAGTCCTCCAGGATGAGGAATACTGTATATTGATTCCCCAAATAAATAGTAGTCTAAAAAAAGAGTTCAAAATTTGAACTCTTTTTATGTTAGAAAAATATCTTCATCCTCAAGTTTTTGCTCAAGCTTAGCAATCTCGATTTTTCGTTTTTTCGCTTCTTCTTCTGCATGACTTTCAGCGAGTTCTTCTGCTCGTTTATAAGCTTCTTGTTGTTCACGAAGTTGCTTTTTTGTCACGTAGACTTTTCATGGAGGTGGTGCGTATTCTGACATAGTTTATACTTCTTTACGTTCTTTTAAAGCAGATACAAGACTCATAGTATCAGCGTACTCAATGTATCCCGAACTGAGTCCTCGTGAGAGTCTGGTAAGTTTTACTTTATGCTTGAGTTTTCGTGTTTCAATTTCTTCTGTCATAAAGGCTGAGGTTGCTTCTCCTTCTAGATTGGGATTTGTAGCTATGATGATTTCGAGTTTATGGTCTGACTGTGAGATTCTTTGAAAGAGTTTTGAGAAGTTTAAATCTCATACAAAGACTCCATTCATTGGGGAAATGGCACCTCACAGTACATGGTAGAGTCCAGTATATCCTCAGGCACTCTCAAGGGTTAACATATCGAGATACTCTTCAACGATACATATTTGTGTAGTATCTCGAGTCGTGTCATTACAGATTCAGCAGGTCGTTCGTCCAGCATCAGTAATTGCTCAGCACGTTGTACAGATGTCTGTTTTTTCTTTGATACTGACGATGTTTTCCCTGAAATCTTTGAGATAATTCTCGTTCGCATTGAGCAGAAAAAAAGCAAGTTTGGTAGCCCTATTTTCTCCAATTCACGGCAAAAGAGAAATATTATGAATGAGTCGTTTGAGAGCTTCGGGCACAAAAAAATCTAAGAAAATATGTTTCTTAGATTGTAATTATTTTTGAGAAAAAATCATTATTTCTTTCCCTGATATGAGGGAAAGATGTCCGTTAGGACAGATAGAGTTATCTTAATTGTTATACACGTATTGTACATCTGAGCGTATAACGACGTAGTCAGGGTCTTCGATTGGCTCCATATCTTGAAACAGAGGATCGGAAGTAATCGTATCAAGGCTCTCTATTTCTGCAATCTTTACGTCTAAACGTTCCAGTTCTATTTTTAAATTTGTTTGAGTTTGTTGAAGTGCTCGGATATTGTACCCTTGAGTTGCATTCGCATTTAGTGTCCAAACATAATATATAAGCAGAAAGGTAATCATCGCAAGAAGTGTGAAGTACGTGCTGGCATAGCCAAATCTGAGACTTTCTTTTTCTTTTTTTCTATTAGAAGAAAATTGTGATGGGATATCGCGTAATACAAGTCGTGGATTCATATACTTTAAGGTGGGAGATTAATTTATATTTTTGTTGCAGCTCGAGCTTTTGCGCTTCTGCTTCGTGGATTTACTTTTTGTTCCTCCTCAGAGGGGAGAATCGGTTTTTTAGTGAGTATTTTCACTTTTCTTGTATGTTTACAAGTACAGATTATGTCTCTGCAGATACAGTCTTTACTTTCTCTTTTTAAGGTCTGTTTCACAATTCTATCTTCAAGAGAGTGGAAGCTTATTGCAAAGAGCGTTCCTTCTGGTTCTAGTATATCTATCGCTTCTTGTAAGCTTTTCTCTAAATTATCGAGTTCATGATTTACAGCTATTCTCAGTGCCTGAAACACCCGCATCTTTGTTTTTATATGTTTATTGATTTCGCTGTCCAAAAAGTTTGTAAGGTCTGTGGTTGTTTTAAATTTTTCTTGTTTTCGAGTTTGTATAACTTTTGCAGCTATTTTTCGAGCATGTGGTTCTTCTCAAAAGTCTTTGAATATTTGTAGTAAGCCTTTTTCTTCTGCGTAATTCAGAATATCTGCTGCAGTTTTTCAGCTTCTCGTATCAAAGCGCATATCAAGTGGTCATTCTAGTCTGAGACTGAAACCTCGCTCTGCCTCATCAAAGTGAAGAGATGATACTCATAGGTCGTAGTATATCGCACGTACATGAGTAATTTCGTGGTCTTGTAGCCTTTCTCGGAGATCTACGAAATTACTATGTATGAGAATTATTTCTACGTTTGGTGCGAATTCAGTTTGTATGTGTTTGAGTTTTTCATTTGCAAGCATGAGGTTTCTCTCATCAGCATCAAAGCCAATAAAAATATCTCATGGATGCATCTTTTTCACTATTTCTCCAGCGTGTCACGCAAGTCCCAAAGTTGCGTCTACTACAATATTTTTCGAGTTGCTTTTAAGCCGTATTGCTTGAACAAGTTCATCAAGTAACACCGAAGTATGGATATTTGGGTCTGTTTTTGTATCCATAAATATTGATTCTTGTTAACAAATTGTGAAAATCTCATTTTTTATGTCTAAAAATAGAGAAGTTCTGTATTAGTTTTACGGTTTTTGATTTCCAAGTCAAAATTCACTTATATATTAAGCTAGACAAAATATAGAAAAATATCTTTCCCTACATTATGCCAAAAACTCATAGTTATTCACATTTTCTTCACAATTCGCTTATAGAGCAAAAGTGTATATTATGGGTATACGTAAAACACATTAAAAACTCTTGCAAGAGGAAATATATGGGTAAAATATATTCACTCAGCCCTCATACAATTTTCTCCCTTGGGGGAGAAATGAGGCTGCAAAAAAAATGACGAAATTATTTTTACATAAATACTATATGATACAGATAGAAAATTTAGAAGTCTCGGTGTGAGAAAAGCAAATACTCAAGTGAGTGAGCTTGAAATTTGAACTTGGAAAAAACTATTGTCTCCTTTGAAAAAATGGATCTTGAAAATCAACGCTTTCGAGTGTTCTTATGTGACATCCAAAATATGAGATAACATGAGGAACTATTTCTATAGATTGAAATGATTTAATAGAAATGGAACCGGATGAGCGATCGAGTGCCTGAATATTTTTGAGCTTTCAAAATATACCAGAAATTCAGGGAGTGAAACTTTCTGAATACCTCAGGACGATTTTTAATATTTCTTCAAAAAATAATAACGAAGAATTCACAGAACTTTCTCCGTTTTTATTCAAGAGATTTATTAAAAAACATCTCGCAGAACTTCAAATAGATGAAAAATTTTTAGACCGAGATTTGAATGTATGATTTTCTGGAGGAGAAAAACGAAAGATAGAAATTCTTCAGATGAAGCTTATCTGACCGAAATATATCATTCTCGATGAGATAGATTCGGGGCTTGATCTCGATGCGTTCAAAACCGTTGCAACCATGCTTCAATCTCTCAGCAGTGAAAATAATTCTATTATTATTATTACGCATTACTTTACGATACTCGATTATATCGATGTAGACAAAGTATTTGTGATGAAAGATTGAGAGATTTTGAAGCAATGAGGAAAAGATTTAGCTGAACAGATTAAAGAGAATGGATTTGGAGAGAAATAAAAAAATGCCCTGCCCCGCGATTGCGGGAAAGAGCTGTTTCGAGTCTAGAGAAATTTCAACAAGACTCCCCCTATTGCCAACACGAAAAAAAATAGTACGCAAATCGCGTTAAACGTTGAGGGGCTTTTGTCTCTATATTCAGGTTTTCTCACTGATTTACTCCTTACTTCCTCATCTACAGATTCACACAATATATGCGAACTGGGAGGAAGTGATAATAATATAACAATATAATAGTAATATGTCAAATAAAAAATCACAAACTGTTTCAACTCAGGGTACTTGGGATTTCTCCGATGACGTTGCGTACAAGTGAGACGCAATTCAGGGAATCAACGAAGCCGTCGTGCGAGAAATCTCAACAGCGAATGAAGAACCAAACTGGATGCTCGAACTCCGACTGAAGGCTTTAAAGCTGTTTGAGGAAAGAGCCATGCCAAAATGGGGTCCAGATTTATCAGATCTCGATTTGCAAAGTATTTATTACTTTAGACGACCAGAAGGAGCAGGAGATAATAAATCGTGGGATGATGTTCCTGAAAACATCAAAAATACTTTTGATAAACTTGGGATTCCTGAAGCCGAAAAACAAGCTCTTGCAGGGGTTGGAGCGCAGTATGATAGTGAGACCGTATACCACTCTCTCAAAGCAGAAATTGCAGAAAAATGAGTTATTTTTGATGATCTTTCAAATGCCCTGAAAAATCCAAAATATGAAGAAATTATTAAAAAGTATTTTGCGAAATCTATCCCTCTCACTGACCATAAGTTTGCCAGTCTACACTATGCTGTTTGGAGCTGAGGAACATTTCTTTATGTTCCAAAGTGAGTAAAAGTTTCAGAACCACTTCAGTCATATTTTCGTATGAACGTGAAACAGTGAGGACAGTTTGAGCATACGATGATTATCATCGAGGAAGATGCTGAAGCGCATTATATCGAATGATGTTCTGCACCAAAATATGACGAAAATTCACTCCACGCATGAGGAGTTGAAATCTTTGTATGAAAAAATGCAACAATGCGATACTCATCTGTTGAAAACTGGTCACTTGATACCTATAACCTCAATACCAAAAGAGCACTCGTTCAAGAGTCAGGATATATGGAATGGGTCGGAGGGAATATGGGTTCTAACACAACAATGTTGTATCCTTGTAGTATTCTCATCTGAGATAATTCTCGAGCGGATCATCTCTGAATTGCTTTTGCAAATGCTGGACAAAACCAAGATACTTGAGCAAAAGTGATTCATATCTGAAAAAATACTTCCAGTTCCATTGTTTCAAAATCTATTTCAAAATGAGGAGGACTTTCTACCTATAGAGGTCTTGTTGATATCAAAGCCTGAGCAACAGGTTCTGTTACAAAAATAGAATGTGATGCGCTGTTACTCGACGATAAATCTGGTTCAGACACGATTCCAGAGATTAAATGTGATAACACAGAATCTATAGTAGCACATGAAGCTTCGGCTGGAAAAATAAACGAAGATGATTTATTTTACCTCCAATCTCGAGGAATCTCAGAAGAGGAAGCAGCTGCCATGATTGTAAACGGGTTTATTTCTCCTATCGTCAAAGAACTCCCACTTGAGTATGCATCTGAAATGAATGTACTAATTTCAATGGAGATGGAGGGGAGTATAGGTTAGAGATAGGAAAAGTCCTGGTAAAAACCAAGACTTTGGAGAGGTGCCAGGAATCGAACCCAGATTTCCTGAATGAATGAAAAAACATCATCAAGCGTCCTACCATTAGACTACACCTCTGATAAGTATAATATACTACTTTAAAATAAAGTCAATTTAAATGCTCCAACTTGATAAGAAGACAGTTTTAGAATTTGAAGATGCTTGAGTGAGAAAACTTAAAGTATTTTTTATAGAAGCTGGATGTTCGGGTACGAAAATAAAAATGGAAACAGAGTTTGAAGTGAGTGATAAATTAGTAGAGACAGAAAGCGAATACAAGTTTAAACTCTACATCCCAAAAACTGACAAGAAATATTTAGAAAATGCGAAGATAACGAGAGTTGTAAAAGCTGATCATACGGGAGTTGCAAAGACTCGTTATATATTTGCAAGTGATGAGGTAGAGGATAGATGTGGATGTGGAACAAGTTTTGCATTTGAGAAACCAGTTCCTAAAATAGACTTAGAAAAACTCAAATTGCTGAGACAAAATTTTAAAAATAAAAATATTTAGAAACTATGAAGACACTCACAGAAAATACACTGTATTTTGCAAAAGATCTTGAATCCGAAATACATATTGCGGACGGAGTAAGCGCAATAATTTATGACGAAGGATGAAATGATGTAGGGATCGATTGAATCGATCCAAGTGTAGGGAACGCAGATCTGCGTTCCCTACAAAAAGTTACATTTTGAAAAGGAGCTTCTCTGAAATATTTTGGATATTTTGAATCAGCAAGTTTTTTTGATAAACATTTTTTGATAAATGGACAAGATGCTAGATGTGAAGTATATAGTTTACTGAGCTCAAGATGAGAAAAAATTACAGCAAAAATAAATGGAGAGCTTGCTGCAAGTTGAGCATTTCTAGATATGAATATTGTAAGTTTTGTTTCAGATAACGGTATTATCGATCTTGATGGGATAGTACATATAACAGAAGGAATAGAAAAAGTAGAAGGATATCTCGTAGAAGAAAATATTTTTCTTGGATCTAATTGAAAAGTAAGAGGACTTCCAACACTTTTGGTGCATAGTGACGATGTAAAAGCCAGTCATGCTTGTAATATGGAACGCATATCGGATGATAAATTATTTTATCTCAGAGCCCGAGGACTCCCTCGAGAAGATGCAGCTGTTCTCATGCTTGAGAGTTATATTCACAAAATATTCTGAAGACTTGAAGAAACTGATGAAAATTTGTATACGGAATTGAAAATAAGAATTTTAGAGAGAATTAGATAGTTTTTTACTTTGTTTTTTGTATTTTAAAGAAAAAATCACTATAATTAAAATAGTTTAAAAATTTAACTTATTTAATTATGGTGACTGAAACAATTTTGAAACCTATTGGAAATGGTCAATATACGATTCCTCAAGAGTGGAGAAAAAAAATGTGAGTTGATAAGCAACATGTGAAAGCGAAATTTGAAGCTGGAAAAATAGTAATTGAACCGATTGAAAAACAAAAACTTGAATGGGATGTGAGAGCAATCAGGCTGGATGAACTCAATGATGAAACAATAGCAGCTATTAGGGAATCAGAAAAAAATTATAAAGCTTGAAATACGAATGCCTTTTTATCTTTTGATGAAGTATTTTGAGATGTATAAAATTCAACTTGATGATTCTCGTTCTTTTAAAAAAGATCTCAAAAAAATGAATCAAGATCTTATTTTTAAAAAGAAAATAAAAACAACTCTTATAGATTTTTCTACAGATCCTTTATCTGAAATATGGGATATAAAAATGATGATTCCAAAATCTGATTTTAAATATAGACTGAGAGTCTGAAGTTATCGAATAATATATTCTATTGATACTGGAAATAAGATTATATTGGTTCATAGAATTGCCCACCGAAAGGATATTTATAAATAAATAATGCAGAATATTAAAAAAGATTTCCCGATTTTTCAAAACAATCCTGGTTTGGTATATTTGGATAGTACTGCTACGAGTCAAAAACCAGCTTATGTCATTGACGGAGTTGCAGAGTATCTCAGAACTAGCTATGCAAATATTCACAGAGGAAGTTATGAAATTTCTGAAATTTCTGAAAAGCTCTATGAAGATTCTAAAAAAATAGTAGCAAAACATATTTGAGCTGAAAACTGGAGAGAAATTATTTATACAGCAAATGCAACATATGCTCTCAATATTCTTGCACAAAGCCTCTGGAGAAGTAATAAACTGAAAAAATGAGATACAGTATTAGTGACAGTGGTAGAACATCATGCAAATGTTGTTCCATGGCTAATACTCAAGGAGGATTATGGAATCAACGTTGAATTTATTTCTGTTACAGCAAACTTTGACCTTGATTTTGAAGATTTGAAATCAAAGTTGAATGACAGAGTCAAAGTCGTTTCGCTTGCGCACGTCAGTAATACTACCGGACAAATCTTTGATATCGAGAAAGTTAGCTGAATATTGAAATCAAAATTCTGAAAACAAAAGCCTTTGCTTATTATTGACTGATCTCAGTCAGTTCCACATTTTAGAGTAGATGTTGCTAAATTGTGATGTGACGCATTTTTCTTTACGGGGCACAAAGTTTTTGCAGATTCCGGAATTGGAGTACTTTGGGCTCGTGAAGATTTACTCAATGAGCTCAAACCGATATTTTCTTGATGATGAGCTATTGGAGAAGTAAAACAACATCAGTTTACACACAGCACGAAACTCCCTGATAAATTTGAACCTGGAACTCCAAATCTGAGTGGAGCCGTAAGCTTGCTCAAGGCTTTTGAATATATAGAAAGTATCTGAGGATATAGCAAACTTGAACAAATAGAGGCAGATTTAGTGAGATATGCTTTAGAAAAATTTTCTTCACTCAACACCTCTATCCAACTTTCTACCCTCAAGGGGCATCAAGCCCCTGCCAGGGGAAAGAGCGAGCTACACGATACTGTAGTTTCATCTCCCCTTTCGGGAGAGAATTGAGAGAGGTGTTGTGTGAAGTTAATAGGGAGCACATCATCAATAAATCGAGTCTGAGTTTTTACTTTTGTAGTAGAGTGAGTTCATAGTTTTGATATTTCTGATTATCTCGCTGACCATAATATTTGTGTGAGAGCTGGGCAGCATTGCGCTGAACCGTTTATGGATTATGTTGGGCAAACACACACTTGTCGTATGAGTTTACAAATTTATAACACTCGAGAGGATATAGATAAATTCTTCGATACTTTACAAAAAGCAATTTTAGAACTGAAATAATTTTTATGAAAAAAATAGAATTTAGAAAAATACAGGAAAGCGATATATCTAAAATCCATGAATGGAGAAATAAACCACACATGAAGTTTTGGGATAAGGATGGAATTTCTCTTGAAAAAGTAGAAAAGAAATACGAATCAAGAATCACAGGAATGGATATATGTAAATGTTATATAGCGAGCTACGAATGAGATGACTTTTGATTGATTCAATATTACAAAAATATTGACGAACCTGATTACTGTAAAGAAGTATGAATTTCAGATGGAGCAAGTATTGATTTGTTTATTTGAGATGAAAAGTTTTTATGAAAATGATTATGAAAACTTATGTTATGACAGTTTATTCATAAGATTTTTATAGAGAATAGCGATATAAATATAATTTATATTTGTCATGAAAACAAAAATATTCCTGCAATAAAATGTTCACAATCTATAGGATTCATATTTGAAAAAGATGTAGTAGAAAATAATAAACCAAGTAAATTATTTAAAATAGAAAGGTAAATATGAATAATGAAATTTTACTCGATTCGGATTCAAGTTTTATAGAAGAAGTATTGTGATGATTTTATAAAATTGAGAAAATCCATACCTCTTTATTTCGACCTACTTGAAATTCCTACGAAGTAGGATTTGTTTTCAAGTCTTATGATAGGGTTATAAAACCTCTTACACACATTTCTGGAAACCAAATTCAAGAAGGAATTATGGAAGCGTGTTATCTCATAGTCTGACATCTGATAAAGTCCTGAATTATTTTGGATATAAATTTTGAAGATTTTCTAAATATGAGAACTGTTGCAATTTTTCGTGAAATTACTATGAAGTATAAAAAAGAACTTATATTTTGAGAAGAACATAGCTTAAATTTTACAGTAAAAAATCTAAAAGATATGAGATGAAAGTTTTCAGTATTAGAAATCGAATTCGAAGGATTTGTAGTTGGGGCTTGTAAAAGTCTTATTAAAACAAATGATTTAATAGATGATATTTTATAAGTAATGTACAACGAAACTATTACATACTACAGTAAAACTCCTCCAAATAGAGGAGTTTTAAAGGATGCTGATATTTCATTTTGGGAAGAAAATAGAACCTGTGGAGATGATTTAAAAGTGTATATAAAACTTCAGAGTCAACAGAGGGCTTCAGCCCTTTGATCTTTGGAAGACATTATAGAAAAATGGTCGTTTGAATGAGATACAGCAATCATTACAACTGCATGTGCAAGTGTATTTTGAGAAAGTATTATTGGTTTAAAAATAGAAGAAGTGTTAGAGTTAGATTATGAATATATAGTCGAACTTATAGGTATGCCAATTTCAGAAAGACGGAAACAAGCTTCGGTTCTTGGGCTTTTGACAACGAGAAATGCTTTACATAAATATTCGTGAGATTGAAAGATTGATAGTTTTGAGGATATTATAAAGAGTTAAAAAATAAAAAAGGTGTCACACTTTTGTCACGAGATTGTATAATACCGTGTAGATTACATGCGTTATAAATCTACATTTTACTTTTTTAATTATAGAGAAAATGAAAAAAACACTACAACAAACACTGGCTCCAGTATTTATAGGAGGATGTATCATTGCGAGTTCAGTATCTGTATCTGCGATGAGCGATACAGAATTCCAAAAGGCATTGATTCAAGAAATCAGTCTTGAAGAAAATATTTCAGATGTTGAGATGCAGGGAATTATAGAAGAGGTGGAAAAAGTCTCTCAAGATGATGTTTTGGTTTCTCTCCAAGAAGAAATTACAGCTCTTACAGATTTAAGCTTTCAACAAGAACTTCAAGAAAGATATGTAGCTCTTGAAAAGATAGAAATAGGTTCAGATTTTATGAATGAACTTATAAATATGTATGACGTCTTAGATGCTCATTATAGTGAAACGGGAGTAAATATTCTTCCAGATGATGAAGTATATCTCTGAGAGGAAGAAGTATGAGTTTCAGATTTTGCTTCTGAAAAAGAAATGATGATGCAATATCTGAAAGAAGAAATTTCTATTATCCAAGATGGAGCGTTCAAAACAAATATTTGAGAAGAAATTGAAAAACTTGCTCTTGTAAATGAAGCAGATTTCAACACAACTCTTCAAAATATATATAAGAGCCTCGATGCCTATTATCAAGAAAATGAATTTGCGATAGAGGATATACTTCTTGAAGATATGACAAATTATAACTTTGACGAGATACAGGAAGAAATCCTTGCTTCTCTTCTATGAGAGATGGAATACATTTTTGACGAAAAATTGCAAGATAAAATAAAAAATGTGATGGAAGTATTGAAAAATGAAACAAATGAGGAAGCATTTTTTGTGACACTTGATGCATTGTATAATGATGCAGAATTGAATGAATATTACGAAAATGCATGAGTAGGTATTTATACAGATGAATTATCAGAAGAAGATTTTAATGCTCAAAAATCAGGAGTTATTGAAGGACTACAAGAGGAAATTGACCTTCTTGAAAAAGGGGATATTACAGAAACTGTAGAAAAATATATACAAGCACTGGAACAAATAACAGATGTAGAAGTATTTTTTGAAAAACTTGAAGAAAGCTATAGCATACTTGATGCATTTTATGAGAGTTTAGAGAAATAAAATACTAAACTTTTATGAAATACACAAATGCCTATAATACACAAAAAGATAAAGTATATTCATACTTTTATTATCACTTGAATAATGATGTATCGCTCGCAGAAGATTTGACGAGCGATACATTTCTCAAAGGATTTGAAAAATTTGAAAACTATGATGATACCTATATGTTCTCAACTTGGATATTTACGATAGCACGAAATACGCTGTATAATTATTACAAAAAGAAAAAAATAGAGGTAGCCATTGATGAAACGGGAGAACTCAGTTTTGAAGAATTTGCGAGTTATGAATCAGATTTTTGAAAAGAAATAGATGAAAAATATGATATTGCTCGAGTGTATGAGCAGATGAAGGGAATTCCTATAGGACAAAAAGATATGATTATCATGAAATATATTCAGGATTTTTCTACCAAAGAAATATCTGATATGACAGGAAAGACAGAAGCAGCTATTCGAAAAAACATTAGTCGCTGACTCCAAACACTCCAAAAATCTTTACAATCACTTGTTTATTAACCATATTTTTATGAAACATAGTATGCCAAAACCTGTAACACTCTCAAAAAGAGCTGATATCAAAATTCGGTTTCGATTATTTTTAGCACAACTAAAAAAATATTTTCACATGAAACATATATCTCAATTATTTCTTCCTGTATGAGTTGCTTGTTTTTCTCTTGTATGCGCGTTTCAGGTATATACTATGACTCAAACTCCACAAGAAACTGTTAAAAATGGAATTATTACCCGTTTAGAATCGTGAGCGTACCAGACAAAGGAAACACAAATAACAGAAAATAGTAGAATAAGTACTACCTCACAAAGACAAGAATATCTTGCTATGAAATACGCAAAGATTTCAAGTATGAGGTCATCTCAACTCAGAGCACTTACAAGTAGATAGGTATGGAATAAAAAATATTTGTAGGGAGCGGTTTGAAACCGTTCCAATAAAAAAATCTCTCATATTATGAGAGATTTTTTTGAGAGAATAATTATTTAGTATCAGTGCTCGTATTGAGTTTGATTCCAGGTCCCATACAGTTACATACAGTAACATTTTCGATATATTTTCCTTTTGATCCAGTAGGTTTTACATCTTGAATAATAACAAGAAATGCTTCAAGGTTTGCTTTGAGTTGGTCTTTTCCAAAAGAAAGTTTTCCAAAAATAGAGTGAACATTTCCATGTTTATCAGTTCTAAATTCAAATTTCCCTCCAGCAATTTCTTTTACAACTCCAACGAGGTCTTCACTAACCGTTCCAGTCTTAGGATTTGGCATCAGTCCTTTTGGTCCAAGTACTCGAGCAATTTTTCCAAGGTGTCTCATCATAGATGGACTTGCCACACAGACATCAAAATCAAGTGCAACTTTTCCAGATTCAATATCTGCAATAAGTTCTTCTCCACCAGCTTCTTTTGCTCCAGCTTTCTTTAAGTCAGCAGCAGGAATAGAATCAGAGAATGCACAGATACTTGGGACTTTACCAGTTCCATGAGGAAGACTTGCTGTCGTTCGAATCATTTGATCTACATGTTTTGGATCAAGGTTCAATGTAAAGTGGATTTCAACTGTAGGGTCAAACTTTACAGTATTTGTTTGTTCCAGTAGTTCTACTGCTTCGTCAACTGAGTATTTCATCTCAGGGTTCAAAAACTCTAAAGCTTTTGCATATTTCTTTCCTCTTTTTGCCATGATTCTATAATAAAAAAATAAAGGTGCTAGCGTTTGATACATGTTTGAGTATCGAAACTTCCTTGTGTAAGGCTTTCGAATTATATAAAAATATTTGCAAAAGCAAGTTATTAAGTATTCTACCTATGATTTATTGACTTAAATATTAATATAATTTTAATATGAATACTTCAGGTGCTGATAAATTATGAGGGTTAACATCAGTTTTTGAAGAAATACATTGAGAACAATATATGTCCCAAATGGATTACTTGCAGAAAATCGGATTTTTACCTGAAGAAGTTTCAGATGATTATATGTTTGCAACTTTTTCAAATAAAGAACTATGAAAAATAATTGTACTTAAATGAGTGTGTGTTTTAAATTTTGATGGTGAATGCGTACACGATAAGTATATGCCAATTTTGGATATAAATGACAATTTACTATGATTATGAACTGAGAAGCAGTGAGAATTTGCAATATATAACTTAGATGAAAATTTTGAAAAAAATGGTAACCTACAAAAAGTTAGAAACTGACAAACAGAGAACTGAAATTTTACATCTTATGAAGATATTATAGGAGCTATTTCACTTTATCAACAACAAGTACAGAATTGTTTAGTAGCTTAACCCTTACCAATTGAAATTTTCATCAAAGTAGTTATATTTATGTGTAATATTTTATTACTCTAAATAACATATTTTTATGAAACATAAAAAGACTGGATCATGCTTGTGTGGGGAATGTAAATTTTCGTTTGAATCAGAAGATTTAGAAGTATGAGCATGCCATTGCTCAATGTGTCGTAAGTGGTCTGGCTGACCAACTATGGCAATGCATATTGATTGACCTATTAACTTCCAAGATGAATCATTTATAAAATGGTATGATTCTTCACAGTGGGGGATGAGAGGTTTTTGCTGAGAGTGTGGATCAAATCTCGTTTGGAGTATGAAAGACAGATCAATGATGTGTCCACTTGTAGGAAGCTTAGATGATATCTCTGACTTGAAGCTTAGTACAGAGCTATTTATAGATGAAAAACCTGAGTACTATAGCTTTGAAAATAATACTCGAAAAATGACATGAGCTCAAGTATTTGCAGAGTTTTCGGGAGAATAACTGCTAATTTTTCTCAACAGGATCATATCCTCACTTGCTCCAGGGCATACATCTCAAAACTCTTGTAAAACCTAAAAGTGAGCCTCTCAGAGCTCATTTTTTTTGAATTGCCTCTTTTGTGTATTCACTACATGAAGGAAAATGTTTGCAAAATGGTGGAAGATTTCTTTTTTTTGCCCAAAAAGAATGATCAGGAGAAATATACTTTTGGTAGAGTCAGATGATAGAAAGGAGAAGTTTTTTCATATAAATATCTCTATCCTGAATCCTTTCTCTTTTACAAAGCGAAAGGGGCTACAATAGATTTTGGCAGAGCCCCCCTCTCTTCGTAGAAGGGAGGAGATTCAGAGGAGGGATATAAAAGAGTTTTTACTTTCCAGTAAAATCACTACAATTATTATTATATTTTATAAGAGAAAAAATACAATGATAGGATATCTCTCAGGTAAAATTCAAGACATCTCAGACTCTCGTGTTCTTGTGATTCTTAGCTCAGGAATTGGCTACGATGTTTGAATTAATGAAATTACGTATAGTCAGTTGGCAACAAAAGAAACGGCAGAACTTTATATTTACCATCATATCACCGAAAACGCTCAAAGTCTTTTTGGCTTTGTGAATGTAGAAGAAAAAAAACTCTTTACTGAACTCTTAAAAATCTCAGGAGTTGGAGGAAAAGTTGCACTCCAAATACTCTCCCTTGGAGAAGGAAGACTGATTGAAGCAGTACAGCAGGATGATAAAGCTGTGATAGAAAGCATAAAAGGTATTGGGAAAAAAATGGCTGAAAAAATAGTTCTTGAGCTCAAAGACAAAGACTTTGTAAAACACTATGTGTGAAATAGCTCGATAGGGAACGCAGATCTGCGTTCCCTACAAATTCAACTTCCAGCTGATATATTAGAAAATATCAAATCAACACTGCAAAATATGGGATATCAAACGCGTGATATTGAGAGAGTTCTGCAGTGAATTCCTGAAGATTTGAAATCTGTAGAGCAAATTTTACCTTATATGATTCGTGAGCTTTAAACTATGCACAAACCAACAC
>JAVCKV010243394.1:0-15546 GCA_032274145.1 Herpochondria borealis | reverse complement strand
ATACTGAACAAGAGGAACAACACATGGGCCGTCTGGATAATAAAGTCGCTGTAGTGACAGGAGCCGCGCAAGGCATCGGAGCAGTAATGGCGAAGGCGCTAGCCGATGAAGGGGCTAAAGTGCTGGTCACTGACGTGCAGGATACTGCTAATGCTGTAAAAACAATTACGGATAGCGGTGGTACTGCGGTGGGCTTGAAAGTCGATATCACTTCTAACGATGATCTGAAAGCCATGGTCGAGAAGGCAACCGGTGAGCTGGGTGGCCTTGATATCATGGTCAACAACGCGGCGATCTTCGCGACCCTAACCCCCAAGCCATTCTTTGAAATAAGTGATGATGAATTCGATCAGATAATGCGGGTCAACGTTCGCGGCGTACATCAGGTAATGAAGGCCATTGTGCCGACGATGATCAAAGCTGGTGGTGGCAAGGTGGTGAACATAGCATCCGGTACCTTCTATTACGGACCACCGGGGTTATCGCACTACACCGCATCTAAAGGCGCTGTTCTTGGATTAACTCGCGGTCATGGCAGAGAGCTTGGTGATAAAAACATTCAGGTGAATGCCATCGCCCCCGGTTTAACCGAAAGTGAAGGAATAGCCAGTAATGACGGCTTCGACAAAGCCAGAGCGCCGACTGTGGCGAGCCGTTCGATTCAACGTGAGATGGTGCCCGAAGATCTTATCGGTTCCTTGTTGTTCCTGTGTACACCGGACAGCGACTTTTTAACCGGGCAGACCATCAATGTAGATGGCGGAAAGATCAATCTATAAATCAAACTGAACCGGGGTACACGGAGATTCGGCGTCAATGGCAATACGTCACGGCGCCCTTTTGCAAACAAGCATCCGAATCTTTATTGGTTCAATAATTCTGAAACGACTGGAGTCCAATATGTTCAATACCTTTAAGACCGCAATTCTCGCCACAGCGATACTCGGCGCTTCTACAGCCATGGCACAGGTAAATTTAACGTCTAATACAGCCGGTGCTGGTACGACGGCGGGTTTAACCGCGACGGCACTGGTTGAATACGCCAGTGATCGTGGTATCGCAAACATTCAGTTAAAGGACGGGCAAACTGGCACTAACTACATTCAGGCGCTTGGTGAAGGAAAAATCGATATAGCAAACGGTCCGTTTATCCTGCCATTTCTGTTGCAACGAGCGGCCGGTCCGTATGCCAGTCTGGACAAAGAAAAGGCGGCCGAATATGGTGGTAGTATTCAGTTACTTTATCCCTATACATTAAGTATCTTCTCGATGTATGCCTATGATGCCAAGGGCGTTGAGGGGTGGGGTGACCTTAAAGGTAAAAAAATAATGAACGGTCCACCGCGCGGTGCGGCTACCACTAATTCCCGGGCATTGATTCAACTCTTCGGTGGTGCCAAGCACGAAGCAGACTATGAGTCCGTAACAGTGAGCTGGAATCAAATAGCATCAGCGATGATTGACGGCACAGCCGATGTAGCCGTTATTCCGGTCATGTTCCCCGGGCCCAGAGTTTCGCAGGCAGGGGCTGCCGGCGCTATGACCATGTACTCGCTGCCAAAAGATGTTTTTGAAAGTGAAGGTGCTCAGAAGCTTTTGAATAAGCCCGGCTCAGTCGCTTACTCTATTCCGGCAGCCGACGCGCAGGCAGGTATGGGGGACGGCTGGACGATAAAAACAGAGGATGATACGTTCCGTGGAATGGCCGTCACCGGTGGGGATTTTGTCAACAAGAGCATGGATGAAGAAGTGGCGTACCAGCTAACCATGGCACACATTGAGAACCTTGAATCACATAAAAAGATTGCGCCGTTTATGGCCACTCTGAATTTTGGTGTACTCGATACTAAAGTGGCGGGATTGTGTGGTCCAAATCCGGTTAAGTTTCACCCGGGTGCTGTGCGTGCCTGGGAAGAATCCGGCCACACCGTGCCAGACTGCGCCAAACCACAGTAGAAGTATTAATTACGGTTCAGGCGCAACCTCCCGCAGTGGTCTATCCACGACCACTGTGGGAGTCGAATTCCGATCAGCGAATCTTCAAATAGGTGCATTAAACCAGCCGATTCAGTGCACCGCTTAAAGGAATATCCGGTTGTAAGTAAGTCACCCGGTCTGTCTTGAGCCTGTAAAAAGTATAGCTTTAGCTGGCACGCATTGACGATAGAAACACCTTGAAAAACCAGATAGCGCTGACTCAAAACACCCCCACTCACTAAAACATATTAATCACCATTAGATAAACCAAGATGGCAAACCCAGCTTCAGAAAACAAATCGGGCATAGATAGACTGGTCTATTGGCTTGGTCTTCTTATGGTTGTTGCCGGGCTTTTAAATGTAACGCCTGCCATTCCGGGGTGGGATGATTTATGGCGCTCAATCACCGGGATAGAAAACCTGAAGGTGAGACGTTTCTCTACCGATTGGTTTTATCCGATAATGTTCTTCTGGATGATGTTGATTGTTGCACTGAAGCACTCGATGTGGAGAAGCTGGACTGATAAATCAACACTCAAGCGCAGGATTGGTTTGTTCCTTGATTTCGCGCTGGTGTTTGCTGCCGCTATCATCTCACTAAGTTATCTCACTGAACTTGAGGCAGTATGCCTGATTGATGTGATTACCGGTGACAGAGAGCGATTGGTAGCACAGGCACTCGCTGCTGATGTGGAATATGCAGAGATGCTCGGACTGCCAATCCCTGATATTGGTGAGGATCCCAAATGTCTGAACACTACTCATGGATTGCTGCCCTTTATCCTGTTTGGTGCGATTGTGATCTTCCTGATCTACAACATCAAAGTGTGGGGCTTGCCTCTGGTGCTTGTCTCACTGTTGATTGCCACCTATACGTTCCTCACCGTGATGAACTGGTATTTTTTCGGGGCGGAAGATCAGAACAAGTATCTGATTACAATTCTCAGTAGTGAAGAACCTCGCAGCCTGAGTTCAGGGCGTGAATTTGTCCGCGATGCGCTCATCAATAACAACGCCGGCTTGCTGGGGCGATTCCTCAACGTGCTGCTACTTCTGGTATTTCCCTATATTATTCTCGGTGCTCTGTTTGGAAAGTGCGCCGGTGGTCAGGCGTTGATTAAACTGGCGTTCTCTTTGACCCGTAATATGCGCGGTGGTCCAGCCCACGCGGCGATTGTTTCATCGGCAATGTTTGGAACCATCACCGGCGGGCCGGTGGTCAATGTGCTTTCAACGGGGGTTCTCACCATCCCTATGATGCTTAAACGCGGGTTTTCAAAAGTGTTTGCCGGAGGGGTTGAAGCTGCGGCATCGTCAGGTGGGTCAATTATGCCACCCATTATGGGGGTAGCCGCCTTCATTATGGCCTCGCTCACCGGGGTTCCCTATCGGCAGATTATTATTGCGGCCGTAATACCGGCTGTATTCTATTTTTTCTGTTTGTTTTTATCTGTGGTATTCCAGGCTCGCAAACAAAACATTGAGGCCGTCGGCGAGATGACTGACGATATGCGGCTTACGGGTAGTGATCGTCTGCATTTGATTCAGATATTTGCACCTGTACTGCTGGTGTTAGTGTTACTACTCACGCCCAAAGATGCCGTCGGGTGTAGCTGGATCTCTGTATTGTTGGGGGCCGTTGTCGAGACGAACGGAGACAGTTGTAAAGTTATTTCGATGCCATGGATTATAGAGCTTTTCCAAAACGCGGCCGGCGACGCCAGTGCTGCCGGCTGGTGGGCGGTGGCTTTGTTGCTTGTGTTGATGTTTTTAGATAAAGAATTGCGTACTCACCCGAAAAAAATATTTGATGGTGTGGCACATGCGGGTATTACGGTTTCAACGTTGTACCTTATGTTTCTGGCGGTAACCGTTATCGATGTTTGTCTGAACTTCACCGGGCTTGCGAAGTTTGTAGCGGTTGATGTGCTGGGTTATCTAAAATCATTTGATATGTCAGTTACCTCGGTGGGTTTTCAGCTCTTTGCGTTGTTCCTGACTATGCTGTTAGCCGTGCTGCTGGGGATGGGCATGCCCGCAGTACCCGCCTACATCAATGTCGCGCTGCTGATGGGGCCGATGCTTGTGGGCTTAGGTATCGCTACCTTTACAGCGCATATGTTTATATTCTATTTTGCTGTGGCCTCGGCAATTACACCACCTGTGGCGCTGGCAGCGTTTGCGGCTGCAACGATCACTAAAGCAGATCCGATGAAAACCGGATTTTCGGCGGTAAAATCCGGTATCGTTATGTTTACGCTGCCATTTGTGTTTGCCATATACCCTGAGTTATTGCTGATAGACAGAGCAGTCATTGATCCCGAGACCGGGCAGTTTCTGGCCGGTTATGACGGTACAGTACATATCGGTTGGCTGTGCTTTCTGATAGTGCGGGTGGCACTCGCCCTGTACCTGGTGTCCAGTGCCTTGTCTGCCTATGACCAAAGGCAACTTAATGTGGCAGAAATTGCTATACGCCTGGCTGTCGCGGCACTCATACTGTTCAAACCGGTTGAAGTTTATGGCCTTGCAATTCTAGCGGGCGCTGCGATTATCTGGTATCACTCGGTTCGAAGCCGATCGGATGCCCGGGTTGCGTAGAGTGGTGACTCACTGAACAAACAAAGAGTTCGCTATTTAACCTGCGCTGACAGCTAGCCGGGCGCCATACTAATTTCCAGAGTAAACAGTCAAATGGCTCAGAAACCCAATTTTCTTTACTTTATGGTTGATCAGCAACGGGCCGACTGGCTTGGTTGCTATGGTCACCCGTTAGTCAAAACCCCTAATATTGACGCACTGGCAGCGCACGGCACGCGCTTTGACGAATTCCATGTGGCGACGCCAATCTGTATGCCGAACCGCGCAAGTTTCATGACCGGTCGTATGCCGTCCCTGCACGGACTGCGCTACAACGGATGTGTTTTATCAGAGAGAGCTAATACGTTTGTTGATGTGTTAAGGGCCAGCGGATACACCACGGCATCTATCGGTAAAAGCCATCTTCAACCGATGACCAAAATGCAGGCACGGCATGCCGGTGCAGCGGTAGACGGTCCGATTAAAGACGCCTGGAAGCCTGATCCCCGTGACTATACATTTGAAGAGCCTGCGCGCTACACAGAGTCAGAGCATTTTGATTTCCCCACGCCTTACTATGGCTTTGACCATGTGGATATGGTCACTGCGCACGGAGACAAGGCCGGCGGGCACTACAAACAGTGGTTCAGGAATAAACATCCGAACTGGCAGGAACTGCACGATCCTGACAATCAGTTACCGCATAATTACACATGTCCGCAGGCGTATCGCACACCAATACCTGAAGAAAGTTATCCGACTGCCTATATTCAGGACCGCGCCAAAGATTATTTGAACAGCCGCGCCGCTGACGATACACCCTTCTATGCATTTGTGTCTTTTCCTGATCCGCACCATCCGTTTAACCCGCCCGGTAAATACTGGGATATGTACAATGCCGATGATTTCGAACTGGTGTCTCGTTTTGAAGATCATAAAAATCCGCCCCCGCCACTAATGGATGCCCGGCAATACTATAAGGAACACGGCGGTCAGCAGACTCCGCAGCATGCTTTTATGACATCTGATCGCGAAGTGCGTGAAGCGATGGCGCTCACCGCCGGTATGATCTCTATGATTGATGATGCTATTGGTGAGGTCATACAAACACTGAAAGACAGTGGGCAGTACGATAATACAGTCATCGTCTTTAATGCTGATCATGGTGATTACCTGGGCGACTTTAACCTGTTATTAAAAGGTCCCTGGGCATTGAGATCAATAAACAGGGTGCCGATGATCTGGTCAGACCCTGAAACGCGTACGGGCAGGGTGACCGCAGCGCTGGCATCAACCATTGATATCTCTGCTACCATTCTTGAGCGTGCCGGGGTCGATCCCTATTTTGGAATGCAGGGGCAGAGTTTTCTACCATGTATTCATGGTAAGGATCATCATCGTGAAAAACTGTTGATCGAATTTAATGACGGTTTTGCCCGTAACGGGTTTCAAAATAGTGCACGGGTTCGCTCTATCGTGACTAAGCAATGGCAGTTGTCAGTTTATAAAGATCAGGATTGGGGGGAGTTGTATGACCTGAGTAATGATCCTTTGCAGACGAATAACCTTTGGAATAGTGTTGATCATAGTGCGATCAAAGCTTCACTCTTTGAGCAACTGACAAATTTATTGATCGGTCAGATGGATGAGAGTCCACAATCCAGCAGGTTGGCCTGATTGCTTAGCGGGAAATTCCACAGCATTGTGAGAACCGCGCTACCTGCAGTTTCCCTTAGCCTTCCACGGTAGGCCCGAATAGCCTTTTCCTTGTCGCCAGATCCATTTTTACATCGGGTTTGTCTTCATAGGAAAGCACTGCCGACAAGCGTGGGGTAGCGCCCAGGACTTCAGTGACCCGATGCATTGTGTACCGACCAAGCATAATAGTAAATGAGCCTGCTGCCACAGGGTGTCTTTCAACTCGATCAGACTTTTCCATCAACACGTCTTGCACCGTATCGACACACGGGTCATCAGCCGTTCGTAAATTCGGGACACATTCAAATATTCCGCCCTGTTCAGTTTCCCGCAGATTCAGAATAGTGGAAAACAGGGCCTGATCAAAATGCCATGCGATACCGCCACCGGTTTCATACATCTGAACCACTAAGGCGTTTGAAGGATCTGCATGTAGATAGATTGAATCGAGTTCCAGCACATCACCAACGAAATTTCTTAATGGTGCAAATTGATAAAGCTGATCTAATGCAGTGCCCTGTAACTGGTGGCGCGCCAGTGAATAGCGGTCGCTTAAACCAGAGTACTGCTGGTCAGACGGAATGTGTTCAGTAGCAGTTTTCGGGTGTGGATTCGAATGGGCAATGCTGTGGAAGGCTTGTGGCAGGCGGGTTTCGATTTCCTGCACCAGGTGTGTAACGCCTGACGGGGTCAGGAATTGTTCGATATTTATAAAATGCTTGTCGGCAAGTTCTTTGCGGCATTTTTTGACCAGGGAAAGATAGGATGCGCTGCCTGGTTTATCCAATGGATATGTGTGCAGATTTAGTAGGCCATTAATCACTGTGTTTACTCTTGACCAGTGATGTTATTACCACCGTTAACGAACATAATCTGCTCCGGTGATATCGATTGTGCTGCCAGTCGCATGGCGTGCGCGACCAGAGGCAAGAAAAACAACCGTTTCTGCCACATCTGAGGGTGGTGTGATTTCACGCAAGGGCAGGTCGGCTGTAATCTCTTTTTCACCTACTCGGGCGATATGGTCTTCTGCCATTTCCGTTCTGACCCATGCCGGCGCTATGGCATAGGCCAGTGTTCCTCGTGATGCGTAGCTACGTGCAATTCCTTTAGTGAGTGCCAATAAACCTCCCTTGGCTGCACCATAGGCCAGATGATCGGCATCGTCTCCCCGGTGCGAAGATCGACTGGCCATATTAATAATGATTCCTTCACCGGTCTGCGCGAAGTGTTTGATCGCATGGCGGCAGAAACGCGCTGGTGCCTCCAGGTTAACCGCAAGGTTTATTGTCCAGCCAGCTTCCCAATCATCGGTGTGATCCAGTGGTGAGGCAGCGTAGACACCGGCATTGTTGATTAGCACATCAATGCGCCCGTGCCAGGCGACAGCATCCTGCCAAAGAGCATCTATCCCGGCTTTTTGTGACAGATCACCATAGAGACAAAGGGCACTGTTTGAATCTTGAGCCGGGTGATCCTGATAGTCAGTTGCTTTCCGGCCCATGTGTGCAATTACTTTTGCACCTTCGCGTAATGCGGTTTCGACAATTTCACGACCGATACCTTTGCCGGCACCGGTCACCAATACAATTTTATCTTGTAGCAGCATCTGTCGTGTGTTCCAGAATTTTGTGTCTATATGGTATCGTCGTGGGAGGAACAAGCCAAGGCCCGTTAAAACCATGAATCTGGATTACGTTAATCTGACTGACTTTCCACTACTGGAACCGCAATCATCCGCGTATCGAACGCTGGTTGAAGAATGGCAGAAGAAACTTTCTGAGTCCGGCTTGATTAATCTTGAACGCTTTCTAACACCAGAGGGGGTGGCCCGATACCGGGAAGAGGTCTATGAAAGAGCGCCTGATGCTTTCCATAGTGTTCACGGTGCACAGGCTTACTTTGATCATTTCCCCGGTGAGCTTCCTTCTGATGTTCTGGGGTCAAATACACACTGTCTGGGGCACCACAATTTATTAGAAACTGAAATTGACTCACTGTATCAATGGGAACCATTAAGGCGATTTATTGCAGCCCTGACCGGAAATACAGAAATATTTCTGCATGAAGACCCGACCAATGCCCTGGTGGTGCAGATGTACAAGCCTGGAGGCTGGACGGGATGGCATTTTGATCGAGCCATATTTACCACCATCGTAAATTTAGGCGAGCCCGACGAAGGTGGTGTTTTTGAGTGCGCACCAGATGTGCGTACTGAAGATGATCCTAACTATGAAGCAGTCAGAGAGGTTCTTCTGAATCGTTCTTCCAGAACACAGCGGTATGAAATGAAGGCTGGATCACTCACACTAATGCTGGGTCGCTATTCAATACACAGAGTGACCGAAGTCAAACAACATGTGGATAGAATTTCACTGGTGTTAAAGTACGAAACCGAGCCGGGTGTATTTATCAGTGCTGCTGACCGTCAGTTGATCTATGGCCCGAATGCGCCCGGACCTGATAGCGCTGAAAAAATCGCCACAAATTAGCCTGCATGACATAGAGATTGGCCGCTGGTTTAGCGCACAAAATTGATATCAACAAAGTCATCGGGGGTGGTGCTTGCTGCTTTTGCCGATCGCACCGGTAGTAACTAGCGTTGAATAGGGTAGTGGCGTGATTTGTTTCTCATTAATTTTAGTATTTATCCCGGTCTGTGTGAGGGGGTCAATATTTGACTCAGCTTAGCGTGCGTAGGGTCGATACAGATTCGATAGGTAGTCAAGTCATCGCTCAGATGACTAATTGAGACGTTCACAAGGAGAGTCGACTATGTTTTCGACTGGTATCAAACTCAGGTCGCGCGCTGTATTGTCCGCCATTGTCTGTATTTTAATCTCTGTACCGATGGTTTCCTACGGCGGAAAAAGTAATCCTACTGACAGTTTGGACTATGGTCTGGATCTTTTCGATGACCAGCGTTACCTGAATGCAGAAACGGCGCTGTTGAGTCTGCTAAAGTCGTCGTCATTCCGTAAACTGGATGTCTCCCAAAAATCACTGGCATATGCTCATATTGCGTACAGCAAGATCAATCGCGGCAAAGAAAAAGAGAGCATTCAGTTCCTTGATAAAGCGCTTGCCGCGACCAAGAGGGAATTTGGAGAACGATCGATACCCTACCTGCGTCATTTAAAAACCAAGGCTATCGCTCTTTACTGGGCAGATAATCGTCGCAAGGCTGTACGGTTGGCTGAAACCATTCTGGATCATTTAGAGAGAATGGAGGGCGACTACCGGGATGAAAAGCAAGTGATCCGTCAAATGGCTTCCGATATGCGAAAGATTAATCTTGAAGAGGGAGAGCTTCCATTGGACCTCAGTGATTTCTATACCGACTGCGAGTCAATCACCGGCGAAAAATACCTGGCCAGAGTGGATTCGATTATGCATGAGCATAAACAAATCGGCAGAGACATTCGCCCCGACAGAAAGCAGTCCCGTTATTTCAAGGAAACCTATATTACGCACGCCCGAGAGTCGTCAAAAGATCGGAAGAATCGGATAATCTATGTGCCCGATGATGAGCATATGGAAGACTGGTGTGTTGTATACCCTGATAAAAAGCAAATTGATCGAGTGATCGTTTCAGCCAGCAATGACCGTTGATTGAATTGTAAAGTCTACGGGGTCAGGGCAGATTAAACCGGAAATATTATTGTTCTTCGATAAGTGATTTTAATTTGTCAATCTGTCGCTGGTGATCGCTTTGCATTTTCTTTTTTGATGAGAAAAGAAACATCAACTTCATAATCCAGCCGATTCGAACGAATTCAGCGCCTGCGAATAGTTTCGTTCGGGTGGGACTGATGACCTCGTAGTTGTTGATGATCTCCATATCAAACCACTTCGACGTCATGAATAATTTTACCTGCCTTGGCGGATCATAAGCTGTAATTTTCTCGAGCATAGTAAACTCGCTGCCGTTTTGACTATAAGTATGGTTAGATGTATCACCGACCTTCGGCGAATTCCGGTCACCGGTTAAGTGCTCATAGCGAACGAAGTCATTGAGCCAATTCGTCAGGTTATCTGGATTGTTCGCATAGTCCCAAACCTCCTGCAGTGGTTTGTCTACAATCACTTCACAATCAAGTTTCATGGTCAGACCCTTTCGTTATGTTTGTCAATACAGGTGCGCTATTCACTGCAAAGCAGTATTTGTTGATGGAGGAACACACTGACAGGATTATTGCTCCGGGGAGACTATCCAGCCGCCCGGCACTGGTTTCAGTGATCAGAACCTGTGTTCCGGTTTGACTGACGCTGAGTCTCGCTTGTTCGAACAGGTTTTCCATGCGCAGCACCATGCCTGGCTCAAAGATACCACTCATCGACAGCGAATTAAAATCCGGATGCAGAGGAACAATCGGGGTCAGCCCATGTTGTTGTAACGCGAAGATCCCCGGCAAATCGAGTTTGTGGATAACCATACTCTTATTGAAACAGCCGTATTGAATGACAAAGTCGCTTATATAGTCGGCTGTTTTGCCCTGGTGGAGATCGGCTTTATCACCCGTGGCCAAAAAAATTATGCTATTGAAGGGCGTATTTCATCGAAACCATACAGTCCGTTGTTCAAGTGGTCTCCACCTTTGAATTCAAAAAAATAGCAGGACTATTATTGATGATCATGGCATAGCGAACCGGGTCATGGGCTGTCCAGACTCAAATGTTTACGCTGTCAAACGTATTGCGAATATTGAATGGATCGGATAGCACGAGTGCTGCAGCATTGGCTTATGTCATCTTAACTCGCAGGCGTTGAAGGCGGTATTGTCTGGCACCCTGCAGTACATAGTTCGCTATTGGACAGGTTAGTGGTCGGTCGGCACCGTCAGAGTTTAGATAGGTAGATTTTCTTTCGCGCTTGATAAACAACACGCATTAAAAATTGGGCTAGTTGTGTTGACCAATGACCTACTAACGCTTGAGCGATCTCTCACGAACTCATATTCTTTTTTCAGTTAGATAGTCGCATATGTCCAGCGACCAGAGTGGCTGCCAGGCCTTTCATATCAGCCCAGTCGTAGCAAATATTTGCCATCACCTGTTGTGCGGTGTTTTAGGAAGATCCCCGGTCTTCTTGGGAAACGCCAGATGGGGCTTGTTTACGCATTTGCAGCTGCGTGTCGACCTTGACCATTGTGTTAAAAGAAAAACGAAGGTGGGTATTCGTATCGTATAACGGACCTTCCTTCTTCAGTACTCAGTAAAACGAACCGAATGAAATTTCACTCTATGCATAGCTCCTTAGTTTATCCAGCGGTGCTCTACGTTGGATTTATAACGAGCTATTTTGGTTGGCTTTAAAGGCATTCTTTTTCAGCATACATGACTGCCATTTGTAGAGTTCTTGTTTGTCGTTAACATTTGTTTTAAATCTGTTTTCCTTTCGAGTTTCGACGCTAAATTAGCGAATTTGGTGGTCTCATGGCGATGTGTCTAAGCAGTTGTTTGAACAAACAAGTCGACAAACTGTGAACTGTGTTTCTTTGTGGGCTAGTTATTGCTAATCGCCTTTGTATGTAGTTCCACCGAAGTATACGTCAACCACTGGAATGCCAACTTGAGAATTATCAAAGCAGGTGTTGTAAATATCGTCGCTAAGCGTTCTTCAAGCCCGATAGGCTTCTACAGCCGAATCATTAGTGTTGCTCTGCTGCTGAATACGTCTGTCGCCTTCTCTGCAGATGTGTCAGTTCCCGCGTCGCAGGATTTAGTGGCACCTGGGACGACAACTGTTTTTTCAACGGCGACCGGTAATGCAATCACGGTGAGCGATCCGACCGGTGGTGGTGTGGATGTCATTGCAAAGCTTGCCATCGAGAAATCGATAGCGGTGCTAACGCTTTCCCAGACTACCGGATTAACCACGGTAACCGGTGATAGTACCAATGAAATTGTGCTAACGGGCAGTCCGGCCAACGTCAATGCAGCACTGGAAGGACTGACGTTGTTAGTACCGGCAAATGGCAGTACGGCTGTCGACTATGACCTGGCGATTTCATTTTATCGGCCGGTTGATGCAGGCTTCCTGAACCTGGGGTTTGAGTCACCAGACTACGCAGATGCCAACAATTACCACTTGGTTGATGAAGCATCGGTGCCCGGTTGGGAGACGAGTGCGACTGATAATTTGATTGAGATTTGGGATAGCGGGCATTCAGGTGTGGAATCGTTTTCGGGTGATCAGCATGCCGAACTTAACGCGATCGAGGTATCCAAACTTTCACAGGTATTCACGCCGACAACACCTGGCAATCCACTGGCTTTCTCTTTTGCCCATAGAGGGCGTAGCGGTGTCGATATTATAGAAGCCAAAGCAACCGACCTGGGGGCTGACGGTGTTGTTGGTGGTGGGGATGATACTGTTTTATTTGTTGAAATCTACTCAACAGACAACACAGCGTGGCGACAGTATCTCATTGATATCGGGGTGGCGTCAGGCAATCCCCTGCTGTTGGAATTCGATTCGGTTTTTTCCGCCGGCGGCAATGCCAGCGTGGGAAACTTTCTGGATGGCGTAAATATATTTGATGCTGGTGAAGCTGACAGTGATGTTGCTCATCTGTTTTATGACAAGGACGGCGATGGTATAGGAAACGAAGCTGATCTTGATGATGACAACGATGGAATTCTGGATTCAGATGAGATGCTGTTTCTGACGGATAGCACGGGCGCCAGTGCACCGGTTCCAGATGGCGTGGAAGACACCAATGATTTCCCGGTGGGGTATTGGGCAGCTTCGTTCTACGAAGGACACAATGGAATTGCTAACTCACAATACACGTCCAGCGCAACCGGCTCTGGTGGAGGCGGGACTCCCACTTTTCACGGTGAAGCGAACTTCGGTTGGGGACAGGGCCAACATGACATCACAGCGTGGGGGACACGCAATGGTGGAACATCGTGGTTTCAGTATGAAACCCCGACCGACCCCAATCTTGCGCCTGGGTATGTAGGGACGACCTGGTCTTCAACGAATCCGTTTTACGAAGTTGTTTTCAGAAGAACATTGTCAATAGACGGCATTCTGTCTTATGGTCGTAACGTCTATACAGACGATTCCATTTCAATCAAAGTGAACGGCACAGAGGTCTATGGCAAGTGGCCCGGTACACCGTCGGCACCTTATCCAGCGGCTTCAGCTGTAGCGCCTTTTGAATATGCGCTGGCAGCAGGTGATGAAGTTGAAATTCAGTATGTCAACCTGGGCTGGGTGGGTGGATTCGGGCTTGGGATTGATATTCTGGGGGGGAATGATACGGATGGTGATGGCGTCTATGATCACCTGGATCTGGATAGCGATAACGACGGAATCAGCGACTTGTTTGAAAGCGGTGCCAATGTCACCACGCTGGATTCAGACGGTAACGGGACTATTGACGGGGCGCAGTGGACAGATGTGGATCTTGATGGCTTATCAGATGATATTGAAACTCTGAATGGTTCAGATACAGGAACCACTGTCCCCAATAATGATGCAGATGCGATCGTTGATAATCTGGATTTGGACAGTGATGGCGATGGTATACCGGATACCGTAGAAGCCAGACCAACAGCCGGCTATGTAAGTAATAGCGGCAATGTGATCAATGATGATCTTGATGGCGATGGTGTGATCGGTATTTTTGATTCCAATGATGCGACCTCCGGAGATTTCGGTGGTACGCACGCCAACTTTAGCAACCCGGTTAATACTGATGGTGACAGTAATCCAGACTACATAGACACAAACAGTGATGACGACGCTGAAACGGATCTTCTGGAAGGTGAAGTACAGGCTTCAGGTGGTTCGGCGGCGACAGTTGCACCGAGCTATGCAGACCCTGATGGCAGCACTAATGACCCGTTGAACAATGCCGATGGCAGTGATCTGCTGGAAAACGATGACATCAATACGGGCGAGGTAGATTATCGTTCAGATGATGTTGCACCAGTGGCCACCGCGGATTCTGCATCCGTTGCTGCTGACACGAATGCTTCCATAGCCCTGGCTGACAACATCACCGACGGTAACAGTAACGCAGACTTAACAACGATAGATCTGGATACTTCGACAGCTGGTGTTCAAAGCAGCTTGACCAACGCTGACGGTGTATGGAGCGTCAACGCAAGTGGTGCAGTCACCTTTAATCCAGTAGCGAGCTTCGAAGGCACAGCGACCATTCCCTACGTAGTGGCAGATACGACTGGTTACGTCTCTAACAGTGCAAATATTTCAGTGACAGTAGCCGGCGCTACGCCAGTGGTTACCGCTGACAGCGCCAGTGTGGCAGCAGATACCAACGCGTCAGTAAATCTGGCTGATAACCTGAGTGATGCCAACAACGATGTTGATGTGACGACGATTGACCTGGACCCGTCGACGGCAGGTATTCAAAATTCACTGACCACGGCAGATGGGGTCTGGAGTGTGAACGCCGCTGGATTGGCGAGCTTCAATCCCGCCTCAACTTTTGAAGGTACGGCAACTATTGCCTATACCGTAGAAGATGATGATGGCAACGTGTCTAACAGTGCAAACGTATCGGTGACAGTGGCGGGTGCGACCCCGGTAGTGACGGCTGATAGTGCGAGTGTAGCGGCAGATACTAACGCGACGGTGAATCTTGCAGATAACCTGAGTGATGCCAACAACGATGTTGATGTGACGACGATTGATCTTGATCCATCGACTGCGGGAATACAAAATACACTAACCACAGCGGATGGTGCATGGAGTGTTAATGCAGCAGGCCTGGTGAGCTTTGATCCGGCTTCAAGTTTTGAAGGTGCAGCAAGTATTGCCTACACCGTAGAAGATGATGATGGCAATGTCTCTAACAGTGCAAACGTTACAGTCACTGTAGCCGGTGCAACCCCGGTGGTTACGGCTGATAGCACGAGTGTCGCAGCAGATACTAACGCGACGGTAAACCTGGCAGATAACCTGAGTGATGCGAACAATGATGTGGATGTCACCACTATTGATCTTGATCCATCGACGGCAGGCATTCAAAACACACTGACCACAGCAGAGGGTGCATGGAGTGTGGATGCCGCAGGGTTAGTAAGCTTTGATCCGGTCTCAACTTATGAAGGCACAGCGAGTATCGCCTACACCGTAGAAGATGATGACGGCAATGTGTCTAATAGTGCAAACGTATCAGTCACAGTGGCTGGCGCTACTCCGGTGGTCACTGCTGATAGCACGAGTGTCGCAGCAGATACTAACGCGACAGTAAACCTGGCGGATAACCTGAGTGATGCGAACAATGATGTGGATGTCACCACCATTGAT
>JAVCKV010243283.1:0-15552 GCA_032274145.1 Herpochondria borealis | reverse complement strand
CTCGTGACGTATGGGTGACGTTTACATAAAATAACGGGCGTTATTAAAGGTAAAGTACAGTAAATAACGGATTATTTACTGTAGATTTCGGACTCGAGTCCGGACTGGCAGTCCTGAGACCGAAAAGTACCGAAAATAATGCTATCTACTTTCGAGGGAATACAAATCAACGGCGAGTTCTCATTTGTGTCGCACCATCTTGGTAGCACCAGTAGATGAAGCAGTAAACGTGTTGTAGCATTAGAGTAGACAACGTACAACGCGCGAGAAACATCGAAGTGACCTGAATTGTACTATTTCCTACGTAGTAGCGGTGGATCTTACCAAAGATCCACCTAACCGCCAACTTGAAACTTCAGGGTCACTTCAACATAAAACTGCATCACGTTGCATTCAATCGTTGCATTCAATCGCTTCTCTTCTCTCTCTACTCTCTACTCTTTGATTCAAGCATGAGGTTCTTCTCTGCACCCTTCTTGCTGTTGATGGTTGCCCGCAGCACCGTTGGTCAGGACTGTATCGATAACTTTGATGAAATCTTTGACAACGAAGCATCCTTGGACTTTACAGGGATTTTTATTCCTCGCGAGTACACTCTCTGTCCAGATACGGACTATCTAGTCGGCGTATTCAACGACGACTTTGAGGTAGTGGGTGAAGGTTCCTTACCCCTCACGTTGCGATCCAACGCTTACGTCAAGTGTGGCGAGGACGGTAGTTCCGCAAACAACTGCAGGATTGATGGCCTAGGAAGGACTGGTATTTATCTAGCTCCCGTAATCTTTAACGATGGAAGGACGGACAACATTACAATTAAGGGAATCACGATTGACAACTTTCTCGGTGAACAAACCAGTCAAATCCCTGTGGTAATCGGAGCTGATGGTGGTTCGATTGAATTTTACGATTGCATCTACTCCAACAATCGCGCGGAGCCCCCAATCTTGATTGACGAATACACCTACACCGTTGACGAGCAAGCGGCTCTACCTGGTGCTGGTAGAATGTTGGAACGAAAGACGAAGGACATCGCTACGGCTCGTCGAGATGCAGCTCGGGTCATCCACAACCACCTTGAGCAATTGAAGGAACGGGATACGCAGAAACGAGCGGTGATCGACGATGAGACGAGATCGTTGCGCAAGTTGCAAGGGGTTACGGGCACTGCTCTTACTGTTACGTTTGATTCCTGTGTATTCACGGTAAGTACTATGTATGTATTTATTGGTCCTTGTGTGGCCTTCAATGTGCTCACCCCCCTTCCTGCTTACCCACAAGACAAATAATAACTTTGAATTTCCTCAATCACCTGGAGGGCTTAGCATGTTGAGATTCAGAGCCGCTTCGTTCTATGCTGTAAGTGCTGATATTCTTGGCTTCTTGAATGCAAACATTATCAACTGCGTGTTTCGTGACAACAACAACCAATTCGTGGGGGATACCGAGGTACGTTCTCTCTGGCGTGCATGCGAGTTAGTTCGTCACGCCGTCACACCCTAACACCGCTAGCGTGTATGTACGCACCCTTAGAATACGCTTCGCTCTTTTGTTGACTTTTACAGTGTTGGAACCCTTCGCATGGAGAACAACTGTTTCGAAAATAATCTTCTCAGCGACACGCCCGGCTCTAACTATGTGGTTACCATTTCCGGCTCGACTGTGATTGCAGCCAACAACTCGATTATCCCGGAACCGACCACGACATGTCCACTCATTGCTGAATGGGCCGAGGACTACGCCGCGTTTATTCGATGCACTGACGACACGGCCAACAATACTGCGTGTCCTGTTCCCGTCGCTCCGACGCCAGCCCCAGTCGTCCCAACCCTCCCAACTGCCTGGAGCACAATTACAACTGGTACCCGTTCTGCGACACTCTTTATGGCGCTCGTAGAGTCTGTGGACGGAGCTGTCAGTTTGCTCGACGCGTCCGCCATTGAAAACAATATTGCTTTTACGACGATTGTCCCAGACGACGAGGCCATGGCAGAAGTGGACCCTGACTACTTTGCCAAGCTGACTGAAGACCCAGTCTGGCGTGCCCACGCTGTTTGTTTGCTGAATCCTCACGTTCTCTATGGAGACTTGCCAACTTCCCGTTTCGTGGACGGGCGTACAGCAACTACGTACGATTTTGAATTTATTCCCCTTGGATCAACACCAGATGTTGCCGGCATTCCGTTGGTGGATGGTGCAACCGATATCGAGACCTCTACGGGAAGTGTTCACTACATTTCCAGTCCTGTTCTTCCAGCGTGCGTGGTTGGTACACTCTATCAGGTGATTTCGACGACTGGTATCCATACCGTCCTTACGGAACTTATCGGTATTGCTGGTTTAGAAGAAGAACTAAACACCACCGCGCCGCTTACAATCTTTGCTCCTGATGATGATGCCTTTGCCAAGATCCCTGCTGACGCATTAGAAGATCTCAAGTCCAGACCGGACGACGTCAAAGAGTTGTTGCTCTACCACACGGTGGAGACAAACCTTTTGCTTAGCCCTGCCCCTGATGACTTTGAAGTTCCTACTCTACAAGGATCCACTTTGACGATCAGCACTTTTCAGTTGCAAGATTTCAGTTTCACCTACTTTGTCAACGATGAGTCTCAGGTCTATGCTTCAAATAATCTTGCCCGCAACGGTGTGATTCAGATCATCGACACTGTCTTGGTTATTCCCTCGAACGGTACAGATACCATGCCCCCCGCTACCATGGCTCCAGCCACTGTCGGCCCAGCTGGTCCCACCGTCATTGTTCCGCCAGTTGGCACAATCCCTCCAGGAACAACTCCACCAGAAACGACACCACCTGGAACAGATGCACCTGAAACAACACCACCAGGAACAGATACACCTGGAACAACACCACCAGGAACAACACCACCAGGAACAGATGCACCTGGAACAACACCACCAGGAACACCCATGCCAGCCACCATGGCCCCTGCTACACAAGTTCCAGAAACGACTGCCCCTACTACGGCTGCCCCAATCACGATGAAGCCTGTTACGGCTGCTCCAGTCACAGCCGCACCCGTGCCGGATCCTACTGCACCTCCCACTCCATCTCCCACCACTGCAGCTCCTGTTCCTGCACCTACTCCCGCACCCGCCTCTGGCGCTGTCACTGCGACTACAATGCTAGGAGTCGTGGCCTCACTGGCTGTTGTTGTTGTCATGATGTAGGGAAGCTGGACAAAACTTGCTCTTTCTGCGATTGTATATCAAGTCTGTCCGTTAAAAAGAGGCTTGAATCGGAAAAAAGAGTCTGCACGACAGCAGTCAATTATCTGTTACACACTTCCTTGTGAATGACTCGTATGAGTATGGAGAGTATTAGCCATAAATTATTGTCTTTATAATATTCGTTAATTTAAACAATCTTCTAAAGATGCTTCTGGTGACTCTCGAAGGCTCAACTTAGCTAATATTTGATCTATTGCACCCTATAGTTTCCGCTGTAACTTTGCTGAGTATTGAGCCACGAACCCGCTCAAGAAGAAAACCACGAACCGTCCAGAGGCACTGCCAAGCAGTCATTTGCTAAGGGGCTAGGAAAAGGATGGTTTGGGCCAAAGAGCCTCTTCAACGATTCCAGACCTTCCAACTCTGCTGAAAAGTTGTCGGATCTGGCCGTATTGGCTATACGTTGGAGATGCAGTCTATATGTATGTTCCAATGCAGCTCCAACCAAAGCCAAAGATTCCTGATCTTATTAAGCAGCCTGGACATGATGGAGGCTACTCGATTTTACTTCGTCTGTACCCTAATTTGTCGGTGTACGGACCTACAATGGCTAATGACGCTAACACACTCTCTTGGCGGACAATCCCAACCACCGCGAAGGTCGTTGCTGCGATACTGAGATGACAATAATAGGAAAAGCTCGCGCAAGATAGGTGTATGTATATTATAGTAGCGTTTCTCTAAAGGGGATTCTAGAGAGAACGCGAAAAAAGGGCGAGGCTTGCTGCTTGACTTGGACGCATCGTGCATGACGGCGGTGCGTGCACCAAGCAGCGGACTGATGATTGAAAACCATGATGCGCGCGTGCATGTACAAACAAACAAACTCCTTTCAGCACCATACTTCCTCGGAATTGGAAGCAGTCGTAGCCCCAGGAATAAACTTTGGTAGATCTTTGCGCTTCACAACTTTCTTCTTGGGAGGAGACTGTTTGGCGGGGTCTTGTTTCTTGACTGGGGCTACGGCGTTCTTGATTGGTTCTTCCTTCTTGTCGGCAACAGCAACTGGTTCTTCTTCCACTGACGGCTTCTCATCATCTGTAGTCAGAACGACCTCGCCCTTTTTCGACACCGTCTCTTTCTTCTCTTCTTTTTGTTGTGTTGGGGGGTCTTCGACTACTTTCGTCGTTGTGACTGCTGGTCCCTCTGGAATAGCCTCCTCCTTCTCTGTCGCGGTTTCATCTGCGGTAGTAGTGTTATCTACCTTGACGGTCCTCTCCGACGCAGAAGATACGACATTTTCTAGTGGAGCGTCTACCGCGGGGTCATTGTCGCTGCCCTCGTCTTTACTATCCTCACTTTTACTATCCTCGCTCTTGCTTCTTCCCGCTACGTCCAGAATGCCAACCACGGACTTGCCAATACCAGCAAAGAAACCTCCAACAGAGGCGACTGGACCACCATCGTGAGGAGCTTGCTCTGGGGTTTCGTTAGAGGGGCTCATGGTAGTTTCTAGTAGTGTTCGTTGAACCTGGCGGTGAAGTTATGAATGGCTCGTCGTTTGGTGGATTTATCGACCTTATTGTGACCAAAAAGTGAGTTGTGACCCCCAAGAAAGCCAAAAGCGCATTCCAAGCCGGGCGATCTGCGTATTCGTATATGAATATTCGAATATATAACACGTAAAGTATTTCTAACGGACAGTACTCCAGTAGCCACTATAGTACTCGAGTACGGGCTGATTCTACACTACTGCAGTACCAAGTATGGTTTCCCCTGGATTCAACACTGTTTCAAAACTCGAAAACTGCATGGCACTTTTGACTTCGCGTCGCGGTCCCCTGATCCCTCTTTTACAAACACAACGAACCAACCATTCGACAAAGTGACCACTTGAGTCTATAGTCTGGTTTAGTCTCTCACAAAACAAGAGTATAAAAAGCCGACAAACAACATAATGCAAAACCATAAGAATCAAGTACACGAGCTCCAGGTTGTTTCCTACAATGTGCATTCCTGCGTCGGAAGTGATGGACAGTACTCAGTCGAACGAGTTGCAGAGGCCCTGATGGGGGCGGACATTGTCTGTCTGCAAGAAGTCGAAGCCAACCATGTTGTGCAACAGACGCGACTGTGGTCCTCGGTGCACAATCACCATCAACCGCAAATGATTGCGAGTGCCTTGGAGATGGAGCATGTTCAATTCGCCCCTGCGGTCCGCAGTGTCACACCATCTGGCAGTTTCCGAAACAAGAAGAAGCGGACATCACTCCGAGAGAGTTTTATGGAATTGCACGACTGTGCGGAAGCCCAACATGGAGAGTTTGGCATTGCGATACTCTCCAAACATCCCATTTTAGAGGTGAAACAACACGTCTATCAACGATTCGGTAGCAAGACGTTGCGCAACGCTCTCGCTTGTCTCATTCAGTTGCCGAACGATAATTCGACAGTCTGGATCGTCACAACACACTTGGGGTGTCACTGGGGTCCCGAGCAGAAACAACAAGCACAAGAACTCGTGCCCTTTCTAGATACACTCATGGAGGAGGGAGAAGCGAGTGGAGTGGTACTGTGCGGAGATTTCAACTCGCTATCATGCTTTGGAGCTCTTCAGACGCTCAAGAATCAAGGAGGCATGATCGATGTCGGTCAAGAGGCGGGATGCACGTTTCCAGCTCCAGGTCTGATTCCCCTGCGTAAGGAACCATTTCTGAGACTCGATTACATATTTGTCAAGGAACGCGAAAGTGATGATGATGTCTCAGATTTTCTTACAGTGAAGCGTTCGTTTGTCATGAAGAATGCTGGTCCAGCTAGCGATCATTTGCCACTCTGTTCTGTACTGCAGATTCGTTGATTGAGGAGATGGATATATACTCGAATCCATCTCCATAGCCGCTTACAACCAGTCCACCTTCCTTCGAGCCGGCACATGATTGCCACAGCCTGGTTATCTACTATAAATTGCACCCTCTCGAGCACTCGCGAAGACTCTGACGAGAAAATCATACAGCAACACCATCTCACGATTATGAAGCTTGTGCACGTGAGTTGACCATTGTAATGTATACAGTAAGTATTGGTGTTTGAAATTAGAGAAAAAGTGATAAATAGTTGAACATGTAAGGTATAAATTTTCTACGTTTACAATCAAAGTTTCTATTCCCTCGGAACCTATTACTCTAGAGATGCCTGTATTTTCGATTAACTTCTCTTCTTAGTGTGAACTGGCTGCTAGACTCGCCCGGTATAGTCATCCAGTACCTTCACACCAAGTCGAGAACGCAGACGGATTTTGATTGCGAGTACACGTAGCGCACAAAGAGATCTCGTCGAAAAAATGGCTCCTCTCTAGCTGGATCTGTAGATCTTCCCCAAAAAACACGCTGCTAACGGTTGACGAATCCAGAAGCTGCGCAGCTAGCACTCTTGCTGCTGGTTGTTGTTGTGGTACGGATCACTTATAATGCATAGAGTTTGTGGTCCTGAATGATCATACTCATCGCCTGTTACAATGAATATGATACGGTACGTGTTTAAGACCAATCAAGCCATCAACAGGACAGGCATACCTAACGAACGGACGAGGGAAGCATTGCGTCGATTGCCTGGGCTAGGCGCTGCGATTGATGCATCAATGTCATTCAGACAACTAAGTTGCAAGATTATGTTACAATGAAGTGCAGTGCTTGAGCGTTTTGGAGAGTGGTGGCTTGCAGTGATTCTGGGGGTCTGTGTCCGTAAACTACTAGATCTTCGTGGTCTAAGCTTACGCGGCTAATATGACCATTATCCAACGTACGTTGTCCTTCTTGGCATTATTTAGAAGTTACGAGGAACCGTTCTAGAAGTCTCAACCCTGGCATCGATGTCCTCGTTGGTAAGTCGGTTCTCCACTGGATACCCGCGAGAGTGGCGCGCATGACCTGAGGATGGGTTCACACCGCCATCGGTATCGAGACGACGATGATCGTCACCTTCCAATGGAGAAACGTCGCACATGCTTTGGCCGTCGTCAGCTTCGGGCATGCCATAGCGCTCACGAAGCAAAATACGAGCAGTTCGTTCTCCGGCAAGCTTTGCACCATGCGTATAGCCGTTGAATGCTAAGCACGCATGTTCTCCAGTAAACATAAGGTTTCCGTATCGAGCTCGAGATGCCTCCGCATCCTCCCAACTGACACCGACGCGCCTGTTCGTATACATACCACGAGTAAGAGGATCTGTGACCCAGCGCGTCATGGAAAAGTCGAGAACATCGTCTACTGTGAGAGTTACATTCTCCTCAAAAATGAGGTTGAGGACTGGAAGCATCTCAGCAATAATTTCGTCGTCTGTATAGTCCGTCTGGAGCTCGAATGCCCGATCGCCAGTAACGGAAAGGAACAAGATGTTGCTTCCTGGTAGGAAGCCTTCCTCCATCACGTCCAATGATTGCCAAACTGGCGCAAAATCACCAGTCCAGGTGCGTCCCGACTTGCTGGTTCCGATGGCTGCTGATAGAATTATTTCAGAGTCACCCCAGAACGTTTCTGGGAACTGGAAGAACAGCTTCGCGCAGTATGCCATTGGATAGCTGATGATGCTCTTTTTGAGGGATCGTTGGCAGATAGTGGTGGCTCAAAAACAGGAGCGATACCTGTTCTTGGGAATTTCGAGCAGTCGGAGGGACTTCTTCTTGTTTGATGGTCTCACCAAGGACACCCATAGAGAAAGTGCTGATGAAGTGGTCGCCAGTTATGTCTCTCAGTTCCATCTTGGCAAATCCAGTAGTCGGGGTTGTTGTTAGACGACTGCTTGGCAGTATCACATACAGAAATGGTGACCTTACTGTCAAGGGCGTCGTCATCGGAGTCGTACACGACCTTTAGTACCTTGGTGTTCAACAGCAACCTCTGGTAATCAAAGACTTTCGACTCGCCAGTGTTCACACTAGTAATAAGAAACTCAGCTGCCACTGACTGGACGATCCAACCATAACCTCCACGATTATCGTTCACCCAATAGTTGGCATCCTCGAACCAATTGTACGTGGTAGATGGCAGAGTGTTATTCACGGAGGTTACATCTGGTGATTCTCCAAACTCGGCATCTTGCGAAAAGTACTGGCACACCTCCACGCAATAGCTTCATTTTCCTCTTCTCGTGGGTCGAAGCCATTGCCGAGCTTCTCGGCTTCACTATTCGACAACTCGTCATCATCAATCGAAACCGCTTTTTATCGAGAAGAACTCCACAGAGCTTCGTCGGTTTCCTCCTCAGTCTCGTTTCTTTTTCTTCTTCTCATTCTGGCCCGTCTTCTTCTTTGCGCCCTTCGGCTTTCTCTTGATTCCTCTCTCACCAGTGCGTCTCTCACCTGAAGCGGAGGCACGATGGGAGGCAAGTGATGGTTGGATGCACTTCTCAGATATCTCTGCGGCTCCGACCAACGCATCGTCTGCTCTGAGACAACAGAGCGATCCATCATCGTAGTCAGTCTCAAGCTTATTGAGTTTGCCGTTCTGGTCATACATGGCGAGATCATCCCAGTTTTGGATGGTTCTGCCCAAGTCGTATTTGATAGCATAATCCCAGACCGAATTTCCTTCGAGTCCCTGTGCCCAGTTAGCTCCAGCCTCCATCATGTAGCTATCGCCTGTCTCTGGATTGATGCCGAATGCGTCCTCCCAAGTGGTCTGTCGCCTCAAGGAGAATAACGTCACACTCTTATTTCATACATAGAAACTCTGCGAAGTGCGAATTATTTATGCGACGGCTGCCCGAAGACGCTCCACTCCAATATTAGCAATCCCGATGGAAACGATCTTGTGTATCCTATGTAGAGACTACTTGTAAAATACAGGAGAGCAGATTGTGGGTTAATATGATTTCCCTACGCACTCTAGAATTCACTACGTAGGATATCGTTCGTAAACACCTTTCAGCTGCTGTCCAAAATCATTCACGTCTCTATGATAGATGCCGGGAAAGGCAAAGATCTGGGGTGCGATTCGCACCGTTTATACGAGGAGAATCTCAATAGGTTGAGCATAGCACCTATAGCGTCCTTTCTTCTCCTGTGCTGACCTCACACTTTGCGCGGTAAAGCATCGTAAAGGGGAATGAGGCAAGGCAACCCTCACCGACACAGCGCATGAGCCACCGTTCGATGACGGAGATACTTTTGTGAAAGACGCTGCTCCTTCGCCATATCTTGATCTTCTGATACTGTGCACACATCTCTGACGTTTTCCCAACCCCTACAAATTTGCACAGAAGAGTCTTCTCGTTTTGCCATCTGCCGTTTCCTACAACGATACCCGGTATGTTGCACGTATGAGTATCCTCTTGGATATTTCACTCGTGTTTTCGAAGTATGCCAACTAACACTGTGAAGCTCTAAGTAGATTCTCGGACGTCTTTTTTTTTACGTTCGTCATTATTCTCGCTGTTCCCGTTTTACCATCAGCTGTTTCCTCCAATTCTCAAGCAATACACCAACAATCAAGATGCCAGCTAACGGAGACGCAGGCGGTTCATGCTGTGGCGGTGAAAATGCTGGCTGTTGCTCCTTTCCTAATGGAAGCAAGCGCTTGACAATTTGGGCAATGTGCTTGTCCATTGTCGGTGCATTTCTCAGGTAGGGATATGTCAAACCATTTGATTGCGCAGAGCTTCGTTGAACATAGTATAATGTTCTCACTGATTCACATCCCAGTGGATTTTCTGTTCTTGGACTTATAGCCATGGTTATGATTATCTGTGCATCCTGCTGTACTGGCTTGAAGCCCTGTTACATGACAGCTGCAGCGATTTTGAGTTATGTTGGAGCAATCCTTGGTGTCGCTGTTGGAGTGGCTATCTTTCTATCAGGTGCCTTCTGCGTGGACCAATACACAACATACTACGACCACTACTACGGCTACACTTACACCCGCAGAAGTGTATCCTGCAGCACAAGCCCCACGACTGTACTTATTATGGCTTGTCTTGGAGCTCCCTTTTTAATCGCAGGCGGGGTCTTGTCCAACATTATTGCCTGTCGCATGGCAAGGGAAGCCCGTGGCAATCAAAGTGGGCAGAAGCCTGGGAACACCGCTCCTGCACACGCCGAGGCAGTTCTCCTCAACAACAGCTCTGTTACCATTCGCGAAACAATGGACCCCGACGGCAAGATACGGGTTGAAAAGACTACTACAGATGAACATGGTAACAAGACAGTTGTGGTCACGATTTCAAGCATGGATGTGGAAGAAGGAACCGATACAACCTGAAAGCAACTTCTCAACTGGCACATGCTGTATGATAGGGAAGAGGACTGAGATAGTACAGAGAGCTAGTATTAGACAGTAGTTACAAATACAAACACCATGGCACTTTTGTTTCACAACACAAATTGAACTGCATGCTATTGTCTTTCTGCGAACCCTGAATGGGAATTCGAAGAATCGCGGGTACATTCTCACTCGTCCGTCACGATGCCATAGCAACCATGCCGTCTGCTTTGGCACTACGTGTACATCCCCCCTTCAGCTGCTATGGGGCCCAACACCCAGATACTGCGTGTTAATTTCAAACCCCAAAATATAGTCTCGTGCTCGTAGAAAAGTTATTTTCGTTTGCTTCAAAATGGTTAGTTCACACTTCCGACGCAACAAACATACACTCAAAGTACTCTTTCGAAGCATCGTTGACTTACTTTGAGTTGACAATAACTTCCATGTGGTGCTGGAGTAGGCTGAACCCTGACCATTTCCCACCAAATACTCGTCTGCAACTACAGTACGAATGGTGGGTTACGTGGCAGTGCCGTACACGCAATTTCCGGGCAAGGTGTTGCCACCTTGAAGCTGACGGTATTGTATGGATACTGTGGCAAATATCTTGCGTAGAGAAATGCAGTACATTTTGTGCTACAAAGTACGAAGTAGTTTCCACAACAAAACACTTGGATTGTACATAATATACACTGTATCAACGGATCAAGATGAAGTGCACCATCACCTGGTTGTTCTTCTGGGCTCTCACCAATAGTGTCGCGTTGGCGCAGTACAAGGAGCCTCCATGGTGGCCACTTATTGAAGCCACCTTTGAAGGAGACAATCTCCACCGGTGCAGAAAGCGTACGGCTACGAACAGCAGCAACAGGCGAATGGGACCTCCATCAAACGGTGAACGTTGCGCTCGACGCCCCAAGACGTGCTTTTTTGGACTTCAAGACTGTTCTGATGATAGACTCTCGTATCCCGATACAATGTGTATTTGCAACTTTAGGACGTGGCAATGCAATCCAGCACAGTGCCCTGCTGCTGATGGTAGTAGCACTGTCACACTATTTGGACGGGAATGGCATCCAAGCAACACCACTAGAATTCACGAGGACAGTATCATGTCGGTAAATGCTACAATCCCGCCAGACATTGCTAAACTAACGCGACTCAGATCGTTATCACTCGGAAGTATATCTTTGAGTGGCTCCATTCCCACTACGATTGGATTGCTGACGCAGCTCGAGCTTCTGTCCCTCCTATCCAGCTCTCTGACTGGTTCCATTCCGACTGAGATCGGATTGCTGGTGGAGCTCAATCGGTTGGAACTCGCCTCTTTCGAGGGCTCGATACCAACTGAGATAGGGCAGCTGCAGAATCTTGTCTTCTTTGATTGCTTTTCCAATTCCAACACAGTGATGGGATCTATTCCGACTGAGATTGGATTGTGGACGAACCTCGAACTTTTGTTTCTAGTTGCCCCCGTGTCAGGATCGATTCCGACTGAGATTGGATTGTTGACGGAGCTTGCTGAGTTGTATTTGAATTCCAATATGTTGGAGGGATTCATACCAACTGAGATTGGACGGTTGAGGCTGGCCCGTGAGATTTCACTTGCTGCCAAATTTTTGGAGGGAACACTTCCAACTGAGATAGGACAGCTGAGTAATATCACGAGCCTGGGCCTCAATTCCAACAGTTTGAGTGGCCCCATACCAACTGAGATTGGACTGTTGAGGCTGGTCCGCCATATTTCACTTCATACCAACTCTTTGGAGGGAACACTTCCAACTGAGATAGGACAGCTGAGTAATATCATGCACCTGGGCCTCAATTCCAACAGTTTGAATGGCCCTGTACCGATCGATATCTTGAGGGACCTGCCTCCTAGTAGTATTCGGTTGGATGGTAACGACTTTTTTGGAAGCATTCCTGCCGCGTCGTGCTCCGAGATTGCTAGCTCTATCAGGATAGATTGTGACAAGATTGACTGCAGCTGCTGTCGAGATTCTGTTAGCTTCGGGTGCCTATTATAAGACTATCGGTGCTGCGCAGGTCCATGGTGCGCAAAGCATCACAGGTACAGCTCTCTACAATATATAATGCCTCTATAACACTATTTTTTGGACTAAACGTACCCATTATTGACACATAGAGTGAAGCAGTGCCCGTCCGTTGTCAAACTCACGTTGGGAACCCATCAATTATACGCGACTATAAAGCAGCTCACGCTAGGAGTAGACGGGCGCGGGGTTGTGGGTGTCTCAGCCCACTGAGCGGGCAGTTTCACAGGACCACGCTCTGCCATCCTTATACTAGAGTGTTTCGATTTGACGTGCAAAAAATGTATAGCATGCTCTTTAATAGACTGCTGTAATTACCTCATATTTAAAGGGTAAGTTTCTTGTATGCCTAAGATATATAGTATGCGCAAACATATTGCATAACTTGATTTGAACTCTGTGGAGATGGTTGCCGACACTAAAAACATAACCCTGACCATTTCCCACCAAATACTCGTCTGCAACTACAGTACGAATGGTGGGTTACGTGGCAGTGCCGTACACGCAATTTCCGGGTCTGTTCGATCAAGGTGTTGCCATGTCATTTGTGGCACTTGAAGAAGAAAAAGAAAAGGTCGTTGTTGTGACTTTACGGATGGATGGATGGACGGACGGACTTGATCAATCAACGATTCAAACAAACCATCACCATCATCACCAACTTGGAGAAACAACACTCGTTATCCTTCACATGTCTGCTTTATCAGACTACAAGTACTGTATATTAGACCCCACGACGATGTGGCTCCAGGTTATATAATGCCTGTCCCGAAGGGGGCATGTTCGCTCCTCGCAAAGTATAGCCAATGGCGACGAGCAGCTGGAGCACTCGTCTTCGTTCATTCTCATGATGGCGTATACTATTCCTATAGTACAAGTACTACATTCGGGGCGTCGGAGGAAGAAGAACAGAGCAACGGACCGTCTTCTCTTTTCGTCGCAAAAAGGAAGGCCGTGATGATGCTCTGCTGGACCGGACCATCACAGCGGTTCAAAAGGCCGAGTGATTTTCTGCAAATCAACAAAACAAGCGATGGATCGCTCGGAGAGAAGCTGGGGCTCCCCAAGTTCTTCCCCATCTGGGGCTCGTCCGCTTGGATCGATTTCCGGTAACGTGCAAGTTAACACGTACAACAACAACAACAACAATGCTGACAATGTCAACGACCTTGCCAATGTTCCCATCAAGAAACCGGGGTTGACGGATCGCAGCCTCTTTCACACATGACCTTGCGGAGACAACACAACAGCGGCACCACTCATTTTTCTCGCTCGAATTACCTGCCGCTATCAACTACCATGGACGTCAAACATATCAGATCGAAACATTACCATCTTTATGATGTGGCCATGGATTACCATAGCAACGATGGAGGGCATTTCAATGAGAGTTCTTGACGACTTCTAATCGTTCGGGTCTCGTTGAACACAAAACGCAAATTCTGACGTGCAAAAAGTTTCAAGGTATACGGCTGTCTACTGGCCACGACGAAATTTCGAACAGCATTATATCATGCATGTATGGATGGATTGGTTGATTGATTGCTTGTCCATCGAACCGGCGAGAGGACAGTGGGGAAGAACGCTTCTTCATGGATTTAGTAACTAATGTACAATGTAAAAGTCGTTCATACGCGAATAGGTCTTATGCAAGAACTGAAACAACACAAAGAACTCTTGTTGAGCTAAAACGGCAGCACGCCCTCTGCTGGTAGCAGTGTCCTCATCGTGAAAATCTCTCGAAGGCATATCCCATCAATGCCTTGGAACAAAGTGGATGCGCTTTGCAGAGCCACGAATAAGGGTCCTGAGAAGCGTTCTATCGAGTGCCGCAAGTGAAATCCTCCGAGAACCCACCCAACGACGGCAGCAACTGTCAGTGTGCGGAACCAACTGGAAAACGACCCAAAAAGCAATATTGACGGCGTATCCTATCGACGCCTTGGAACAAAGTGGATGCACTGTGCAGGGCCGCAAAGAAGTGGAATGTGAAAGGCTCCCTTGGGCGCTGTTAGAGAATTCTATGCTCCCATGATGTGACGGAACATTTTTTGACGGTCGCTGTTGCAACTGAACACCGAAAAGGCAGGACACTTTCCTCTATGTGTTTGATCTCTTCTTGACCTTGAAAATGATCTTGACCGCATCAACCTAGAGGGCTGTGATGGGGGCAGCACTTGTGAGGTCTGGAATTGCTGAAACAGGAGACAGCATGCTACTCCGAGTACTTACCATCACATGGTTGAATGAGTTTCAATGTGGTTGTTTTTTATGTGAAAAATGCTAGGGGTTTTTCAGAAAGTGCTGGGGAGTACAAAAAATCAGTCAAAGCACGGTGAGTTGGAGCTCTAACAGTGTACTAGTATGCTATTTCAGTTTTGCTGGACGGATAATTGTAAACGTAGAGCTCGTAAACATTGAGCCTGCGGAGAATGTCCGCACATGTCCGGACATGTCCGCCGTTCCTAGAACTTTCTACGTGACAGATGGTACAATTTCGTGTACAATTGTAAATGCATACTTATCCAAATTTGTAATAACGGGACTCACCGAACGACTTAAATATCTACGAGCTCTCTTTGTAGAATTGTTCAACCCATTAGAATACTAGTAGACTGGCTACTAGCGAGAGAGACTACTGGCTACTAGCTACTAGAGAGTCTACTACTGCCTGCTACAGGACCTCAAATGAATTCGTCCAAACGTACGACTTTAAAGGTCTTTGTTGGTTGTGCTTCAATACTCTTGACACCAAAGATACCTTCAAGCAGAATAAGACGCTTCAAGATAGACTGCTGATGACATCATCATCAAGAATTGGTTGACATCCACTGTACCTGGTACTTGGGTTGATCAACCCACTTCGCGTCTGAGACAATAAGCGGCAAGCACGCAACGTGGGCAAGAGATCTCGCAAACGAGTTCAAGAACACTGACGATGGTCCTTATCGAAATGCGCTGCTGGATTTTGATGTGGTCTACGAATGAGCATAATACCAAACTGCATGCAGCCTTGTATTATACAGTATCCTCCAGCTGTGCTTTGTATT
>JAVCKV010243172.1:0-15554 GCA_032274145.1 Herpochondria borealis | reverse complement strand
GAAATATGTTGAATCTTTTTATGAAAAAAAAGATTTCCACTAAACCAAAGGTAAAGAATGTATCGCGTGATTTTTTTGTCCTTGATAAGAGGCGGGTAGGTATCGTTGTTATCCTTAAGCTAGAAAATAGAAAATGAAAGAAGACATGCAGCATTCAAGATTTGAAAAAGTGGTTGATATGCTGTTTTTTGGGGTTTATTATTTTTGAAGAGTAATAGGGCTTATTAGGTGGTTTCTAGTTCTTTAAGTTGGATTTGGGAAGACTGTTCACATTAATCTATCTCCAAAGACCTCTATAAACGATTCTTTCATTTTGTTATTTTGTTGATGCTGTAACGTCTGTCATTCGCCCGATCTCTTTGTCTGTCATTCGCCCGATCCGTTTTCCGGGCCTGTCAGGTATTGGAGACCTGATTAGATCTTATAGTAATGGGAGCTATTTTTTGGTCATTCTGGCATTTGTTGGGGTTCCTCTGTGACTGATCATTGCAAAACATTCATTGTATGGATATAATTCTGGGTTCATCATGTATTCTGGGGGAAACGGCCATTAGGAGCTGTTTCCATTCATGGCTGGATGTTTTTCAATGTCCCATACTACGATCATAAATTATATTCATAGCATATATACTTTATGCTGTATTCACGTCTGCATACAAATCAATGATGCACGGTTACATGACAGTTAAAACAGTTATCTTACAGTTTTGAAGAGAAGTAGGACATAGGGACCAGTCAGGTTGAACCGTTCTGGTTATAGTTACTTAATAATGGCAGTTATTTGACAGTTGCAGCCACTTGCATGGTTTAAGGTGTTGTTCTCCGGTCATTAATCCTACCCCTAACATTAAGTGTTAGCTATGTTGTAAGTAGTAAATTATGAAAAAAGGGGAAACGGTTACACTTGTTTGTGCGGGGGGCCTCCCCCCCCCCCCGCACCCCCCCATCCCCCCTACCCTTCTTGTCCATGGGTTCTGCTTTTGGTCTGTAGTAAATAATGAAAAAAGGCGAAATGGCTACACTTGTTTGTACATCCCAACTTTGTCTTATTACAAGTGATTGAATATCTTCCTCCTTTTTGCAGTCTTCTCTTTTTTGTATTTCTGTATGCGTTGGTGAAGGGTTTCAAATGGTATTCTGGCTGTTTCTGCCCATCGTAACACTTCATCATAGTGTTCCTGTTCTTCTGGTTTGACTTGTAATTCAACTGAATTTTGATCCAGGGACTCCACCCAGTTCCGTCTTTTTGTCACGTTTGCCAATTCCTTGCCTTTGTCTGACTTGGTGATGTTCTTAATTCTGTCGTACGTGAGGGATTCACCAATAAAGTATATCGCTGAGTTCTTCCCATCAGGGTCTCCGAGTGTTGTGGCCCTTGATACAGCAGTGTAGAACAATCCTGTGTTTCGAACCTCTCCGGCCTTCCCGTCTGGATCGCAAACAATGCACTGGTACATGTTCTTTATTTTGCCTTCGTCCACTGGGCCCGCTGTGAGTCCTTGGAAGCGATGTATGGTCCTGGCAAACGCTAGGTCAAGAGGGACGTACTCTCTGGTGCAACACCCGTGTTGGCATCTTATTGAGACTGATGGTATAGGGACGTGCTGGAAGGAAGAGTGTTAGTGTGTGTGCATGTGTGATGTTTTGATTGATACGATTACCTACCGTTGGGTTGTCCACATCCCATGGCGGTCCAGAATACAGGGGGAATTCAACCACTGTATATAGAGGGAGGTCGCCGTTGTTGGGGGATTTTCCTTCCTCATAGACTATTTCCCTGACGTATCCGCATGCTCCATTGTGTAGCCCAAAAAGAGGACAGAAGTTGAATCCGTCAATGCAGACGTTGGCGCCAACACATAGCAGAGCTGCCTTCGGTGTACCGTTATCAAAATGGCGGTTAATTCCTTTGCCGTACTTCCCGCCTGTACTTTTCATCTTCACCAAGGCGGTAGGATTTTCTTTGCTGTTTACCGTTACGAGCATTTCGAGGTTGTGACGGATGCGTTTCTCATTTGTCCAGAAGAGATAGACCGCATCCTTCTTTATTTTGGCAACGTATTCAGAGCCGTGCTTCGCGTCTATTGTGTTTAGATGTAGCGACTGTAGCTTGGCAACATCTGCGTCAGTGATATCCTCTCCGATACGCAATCTCTCGAGCAGTTGCATCTGGGCCTCTTGCTTTGAGTTCATCCGTTTGTTCCTGGTGAGTTTGAATACAGTGTTGGCACATTTTTTGAAGGTTTCTCTGCCAAGGTTGGTCATCTTGTACTTGTCTGTTCTTGTTCTTGCTTCACAGGCGCCCTGGCCAAACGGGGGTGGGAGCTGATAGTCATCACCACCAGCCACTAGTGCCGGTAGTCCACCCCAATCCTCATTGCACATCGCATCGCCTCCGTATATGGTTTCAGCAATTTTCTGTCCTGTTTCTCCGAATAGCATAGAGGCTATCATGCTTCTCTCGTCGAAGACCCCACACAACAGGAAATTGAAACGTGCAACGCACATTGCCCGCTGAGTAGTTGTCATTGAAAAGGCTTTGTATTCCCCTGCCTTTCCTCCCGGTCGTGAATAAGTCAATTTGTGACATGTTTCTCCCCCAACGTTACATGCAGATGTTCCCGTTGGAGCAGCAACACACATCACATCGGTGCGTTGGAACATAGTTCGAATAGTTTTCGTGACCGTGTTGATTAAAACAGTTTTCCCTGTTCCACCCTGGCCGTTTATAGTTGCTCTGAGTGGTATATACTCTGAAAGGTCATCACATTCCATGAACTCCTTTATCTTCGAAAGAACTCTATACAGAATGTACTTCTGATCTTCGTAGAGCCCAGCAATTGTGAATTCCTCTCCGTCAGCTCGTTTTGGTATGTACGGGCTTTCCGATGACTCCTTCTCGAAGGCATCAACCTTCTTCTTAATCCATTCGACTGGGTTGCAGTGATCTAGCAAGTTTCTTACCTGTTTAAACAGTAGTGTGGTTATTTGTGTCAGTGAATTATATGTAGCCATTTCTGATTTAGTCTATAATGGCTAGACGGACGTACCATTGGTTTTTTGCTCCAGGTGAACTCCACTCCCTTATCCAGTGACTTCATGAGTCTTGCATCGTAGTCGTCCGTTTCCTCTGACCTGTTGAATCCGGCAAGGGCGAGCAACTCTTCGTCCTCTTCGGTGTGTTGGTTGGCAGATGGTTCCGAGCTGTCAGTTGCCTTTGGTTCTGCGAATGTTGTCTTGGTGATGTATCGCTGTAACACACGGTCGTACTGAAGTCTGGCAGCTCTGGGGCAATCCGGGGATGCCATGAAAGTTTTGAATTCGTGGCGGTAGTCCTCGTCTGATAGGTACGTTCTCCACGGTTTGTATACAAGAAGAGTATGGCGCGCGTACCCCTTGGTCACTGGAAACGTTGGTGTTCCATTCACTCCTGTAAAGTGTGGAATTGAATCACACTTTGACCTCTGTCTCCTGTCATGGAAGAAGAAATCATAGAGTGACATGTTGGTTAGGTTGTTGTGTCTTTTCATGTACTTGTTCACCAGGGTGCTTGGTTTTTTCTCATCCTTGGCAACCGATAGCTTTTTTGCATTTGAGATGCTGATGTTCTCAATGGCCTCTGAACAGTAGGTCAGGTGCAGGTTTCCAAGTAGAACACATGCCTCCTGCTTTGAAATTACCCTCTGCACTGATGCCTGATTTAGCACCTGTCGACAGACTCGTTGGATATCCATAGTGTTTCCAGTCAATTCTTCTGCTGCGATGAGCATCTCCTTTGTTTGCTGCTTTTCCTCGTTTAGTGTGGTGTTGCCTTTACAGGAGTATGCCACAACGTAGTCTGTCACTCGGCTTATTTCCTTGATGTCAGGATTATCCGGGTCGCTGTCGTATATGAGTATTTGAACGTCGCAGTTCCCACGCCAGCTCTGCAGTACATCCGTAGCAGTCTGGTTCACTCTCGGATGGTTCCTTGGCACATGTAGTTTCTTGGCATGTTTCGCGTCCACTTTTATCTCTGGGTTATCCGAAAGTGGAAAGCCTGGTGTGTCTCCTGCACCCATTGTCTTCTCCTTTCCGCAACCAGCCCTGCAAGTACGTTTAGATCTAAACAGAAAACAGAAATGACAGGCAAAATTATTATGAGATTGCTGTAGCTGTTTCCGAAACAATCAGAAACGGCTACACCCTCCAGGTAGTCGTGGATGGCTAGACCCTTCAAGTAGCCGATTCCGGAATAAGCAGGAATGGCTAGACCCGTCCAAACAACGACAGCCTTGCCCGTCACTCAGTAACTTACCCGATCCCGTTTTTGTGTCGAAGACAAAACCCACTACACTTGTGGTCCTGGCAGTACTTCATGAGATTCTCTTTATCGTCTTTGTAGGATGCAGGAAAGGGGCGGACCTGGCTCAGGCGAATTCCGGTCGGTGAGTTCTTCGGGTCTGTGACTATGTCATCAAACAAATCTGAGACTTCGGCGGACATGCCCATGGTCTTTTTTGCCCACGTGGAGAGTCTCTCCGCGCGGACCTCATTTCCGTCCGGAAATTTTAGATCGTTGTGACACAGCTTGTAAATTGTGTGTTCCTGTGGAATAGCGAGAAGGTGAGCATGAATTTGTCCCCTCCCTGGGGCAAACTCGTACCTCACCCAGTAGTGTGCGATGCCCAGTATGTCCTTCCCTACAGTATCCAGCCATATTTCAACCCGTGCTTGGAAATACTCCTGTACAACAATACAGTAGTCATTCAGGATCCTGTGCATGTGAGGTGAACCTTTGTAACAGTCAGTTGCGTCGTCTCCAGCAATTTTCATTCTTTCTCGAAGCAGATCAATGATGTCTGGCCAGTAGTATTCACCGCATGAAAGGGTGACGAACATGGTGGGTGCACCATTGCCTTTCTGCACGTGGTGGTAGATCCAGCTGTACAATTCCGACCTTTTTTGGTGCCAGTACGATGATGATCCTTTAACGCTTTTAGCGTAGTAAGTCAGCCTGTTTACAAACGTGGTATCACCTCGTCTGATTTGCTCCTGAAGGTCCTCCAGGGTCTCTGGTCCGCCTATGCCAGAAGTAGACAAAGCTGTGTGTCAGTAGGAAGAGTGTGCAGGTGTTGCACATCCCATTGTACATCTGTGAATGGTAGCCCTCCTTACCGTTGTTCATGTTCTTGGTGAACCAGCTCCCGCCTTTTGCATTCCGTGCGCGAGTGATGTAGTTCAGCGCGAAGAAAGCAAAGAACTTATCTTTAGTGAACCTCCCGTCGTAGTAGTACGTCATGTGTTCTGCCCACTTCGCAAGGTCATTACCTGGGTAGCTCGCATTATCACCAATTCCACCAGGGAAGAGCCAAGGGTAGGCTTTTGCGAAGAGGTTGGAATACGTGTATTCGCTCACCGCCTTAGGTGATGTTGACGGCCATGCCACAGAGATTGATCCCTTCTTGGGGGATTCTTTGATGCACTCTGCTAGACCGTCCTTTATCTGCTGGTCCTCTTCTGAGAGAACAATGTTCCCTCCTTGGATGTGATAACCAATTTCCTTTATCTCACTTTGTGTCGCGGTCTGCACCATCTGCATGTCTGGTAGGGGTCCTTGGTCAGTGTCCTTCTTAAGACATGCATCATGACACGTTTCCATGGTGTTAGTACCCTCCACAACATGGCTTTCGAGAGATCCCTCTTCATCCCCATTCAGCCAGTCCAGTGAAGTCATGTCGATCACGATGTCCTGGTACTGCACATTGTAAACCTTCAGCCATTTCAATGCATTGCCGACGGCCTTCTTCCTCACCCGGAAAGCTTTTGTTCTGGTGGTGCCATCACTTCCGATCTCAGCGTCAATTGTCTTCAGAACGTTCATCATTGTGACATCATTCTTCCTCCTCGGTAGACGGCTAGCAAACTCTTCCACGTCCTGTTCGAAGCAACACACATGTCCAGCTATTCCGAAAATACCATTCTTAATGAAGCGAAGAGGAACAAAAGGAGAGGCTCTTTGGATAAGTAGTTTTTCTGACAGAGTGAGCCCCGAGAGTTCGGGAGGGACATGAAACTGTGGTTTCCCTGCTGTACTGAACCACATTGGCAGTGCCTTTTTTTTTACGAAGTAATCTTTGTCCTTGTATTGCAAGCACGAGCTGCACACTCCCTCCTTCAGCTCCAACTTTATCCTCACGCGGCGACAGCACGAGCACATACTGTGTTTCAGATCGGTGCATAGATCTTCAAATTGCAAACCCAAAGATACCTTCTCTTTGTCTGTCAATGTTCTCGTCGTCTGCGCCTCCAGTTCAGCCCGTCGGTCTTCACGTCTGTGTGTAACAAAATGGAGTGTGAGAGCTGGTAGTCAACAGCAGCTGGTTATGCGATAATTCGCTTGACCCTTTGAGTAGCCGATTCAGTAATTGTCCGAAACAGGTCGACCCTTCGAGTAGCCGATTCCGAAATAATCCGAAACAGCTTGACCCTTCGAGTAGCTGATTTCGAAATTGTCCGAAACAGCTCAACCCTTCGAGTAGCCGATTCCGTAATTGTCCGAAACAGCTTGACCCTTCGAGTAGCCGATTCCGAGATAATCCGAAACAGCTCGACCCTTCGAGTAGCCGATGCCGAAATTGTCCGAAACATCTTGACCCTTCGAGTGGCCGATTCCGTGGTAATCAGAAACAGCCTGACCCTTCGAGTAGCCGATTCCGAGATAATCTGAAACAGCTCGACCCTCCGAGTAGCCGATTCAGTAATCGTCCGAGACAGCTCGACCTTTCGAGTCACTGGTTCCGAAATAATCCGAAACAGCTAGACCTCTGAGTAGCCGATTCAGAAATTGTCCGAGACAGCTTGACCCTTCGAGTAGCCGATTTGGTGATAATCAGAAACAGCTTGACCCTTCGAGTAGCTGATTTCGAAATAAGCCGAAACAGCTCGACCCTCCGAGTAGCCGATTCCGAAATTCTCCGAAACAGCTCGACCCTTCAAGTGACCGATCTAGTAACCGGTTCCGATAAAACAAGTACCTTTTCAGGGCTGCGTTCACTTACGTTTTTTCATTTCGTTTGTCCCGTATCGCCCTCTTCCGTTTTTTGTTTGCCAGGCTCTCCAGCACAGCATCCATTTTCTTTCGATTCTTTTCCTTCGCCTTTGCATGGTACCGTGCTTTCCTACGTTTGTCCTGTTCTCTTTGCAGTGGTGTTAGATTCATTGTCGCATAAGCATATGTATTATATATATTTATGGTACATGTAACTAAAAGTCCACATAGATCATTCACTTCTTTGCCAGGTTTGCCACTTGTTGCGTCGAGTGCAGTGTCAGCGGGCATGGTCATCATCAATGGTGGCGTCAGAATCTCCATCACCACTTCCATTCTGTGGGCGCGGCAGCATCAACTGTAGCGCCACCGAGAACAGTGTCCGCAGGTGTGGCATCAGCAGGTGCAGCGTCAGTAGCGTCAGCGCCGTCCGCAGTTGTGGCATCAGCAGGTACAGCGTCCGCAGGTGCGGCTTCCGCAGGTGCAGCGTCAGTAAGCGCAGTGTCAGCGTCAGTAGGCGCAGCGTCAGCGCCAGGAAGTGCAGTGTCCTCTGGCATTACGGCTGAAGTGTCGGCAGGTGTGTCAGAACCTACACCTTCAGAGGTGTCAGCTGCTTCCCCTTCTCCATTGACAGGTGCACTGTCAGCAGCTGTGACAGCAGCCGAATCTTCTCCACACCCAGGCGCGGCGTCAGAAGGCACGGCACCATTGGCTTCAAGATTGATGATACTGCGACACCTGTTGATGAGACGTTCTGCATCGGTGAGCCCGTCTTCCCCGACTCCGGGGCCATTTACAACAGTGGGTACAGTTGTTACTTCGGCACTGTCATCCGTGTCTTCACCTTCAAGAGGATCTCCAATTTCAACAGACCCAGCATTGTCGCCGTCCGGCGGCTGGTACTCATCGTCAGAACTGGTGCTGGCAGAGTCTGGGGTGTCGTCAGGTTTGGCAGTTCGTCCTGCCGTAGATGGCGTAACAGCAGTGGTTGAAGAATCATCGCTCTCGCTTTCACTAACCTCACTCTCACTTTCGGAATCTTCTTCTCCATCCCCCTCGATTGGGTCAGCAAGAGTTTTGACCGTTGATAATCGCTCCTTGGTTAAGCGATTGGCCCTGCCTTCTAATAAATCCGCCTCGGTTAAGCCGGTGCCAGCTTCGACCGTTGCCAGCTGCTCCTTGGTTAGGCCAAACGGTCCGAGAGTTGTGGACCTTGATACGGGGGTATAGATCGGTTTCGTAGTGTCGGTATTGTCCATCTGTGTCTCGATTCCAGACGGGACAGATGCTTTCTTGGCTTGTGGTTGGGCCTTGCCCAGCATCCTGTCAATGTTTTCATTCATTCTCAGTTCGTACTCCGCTTTGTTTGCTAACAGGACGTCGTACTTCGCGTTCGAGGTCAGCACCTTTAGAGCCTTGTGCTGCCGCGCACGTTGCTCTTCGAGTGTGGCAATTCTTTCCTCGTCTGGTGGCTCGCCCGGTTCCTCGCGACATGGTCTCACAGCCTTGTATAGCGTCTCGAGAGCCTCATACTCTTCGACGATATTTACACCTTTGTCCGTACGCATCCCTTCGATCCACTGCTTTCTGGCTTCCGAAGCACCGCCTTTTGTCCACGACTTCTTCTTTCCAGTAGCGCCGCCGTCTGGTTTTTCAACATTAGTCACACATATTCGCAGCAAGTCCGTCGTACGTCCAACAGCGCCCAATTTGGAAGAACCTTCGTTTGTGTCCGCCGCTCCTTTCTTCAGCTTGTATGCATCTTGTGCTCTGGTCATAGATTTTCCGACCAGCTCCGTTGCTTCTTTCTGAATTGAAGCGTCGTACCACTTCCGTAGTTTCTTGCTTGCGAAAGTGGTACCCTCTGTAACATACGCCTCCTTCAGGTTCTCCTTGCTCACTTTGGTCTGTACACAACCGAAAGCCATCAACTCTTTAATGGTGTCGTCGGGTACTCTTGTTTTGAGGAGGTGTAGTTCGACCTTCTCGTAGAACACCTGGAATCCGGGAGCCTTCACTGGGGTACCCCTCGCTTTCTTGTCACCTTTCTCACTGTCTCCGATCTCCTTGGAAGGAGCCTTCTTCCGTTTGGTTCGAGTGGGGGTCTCCACGAAAGCAACCTCATTCTCCACTGTAGGTGCGTCAGTGTCGTCCTTGACTGCCACCTTGCGTTTGCCTCCCGGGGAGCCTCCTTTACCAGGATTTTTCCGCTTCTTGGTACTTCCAGGCGACACTTCTCCCGCTGACTTGTCTTCGCCTGCAGCAACAGTCCAAATAGCATGCTTCTGTTCTCTCGCCCAGGCCTTTAACTCGTCCACCTCATCGGCATTGATCTCGCAACTCCTCAGCCGACCAAGGAAACCGCTAAACATTGCAGTGTCCGGCAGCCACAGGGAGGGTTCAGCTCCAGCAAACTCTTTAAGTTCTTCTGTGATCACTCCTTTGCGAAAATTCATGCCCTTTTCGAAAGTAGCCTTCCCGTTGTTGTACCGATCACGATCCCCCATTAAGTTCTTTAGGATCTTAATATCGAAACGCCCCAACCTTCTTTCTGCACACAAATGGGCACCCCACAGAGGAAGTAACAGCTCCATAATGCACCTCCCGGTAGGTTTGTACCTCCCTGCTACCCGAGGGAACACAGTTGTGCGGCCAAACACGTCTCTCGAGAGATTGGAGTCTCCCTTCTCGCAGAGATTGTAAAACACTTTCAAGATCTTGTTGCTTTCAGACGTGAATTTGTCATTCAAAGACGGCAGGGCCGGGTGGAATCCATATGACTTGATGACTTGAAACACGTCACAGAGCAGGAAGTTATAGATCAGCGCTTCCAACTTCTTTTCTGTTTTCTGGTAGTTCTTGGTCTTCATGTTGGATACGTTGTAGGATTTCACTTCTTCCGGGTTTTCAACCATCATAAGATCGCTCATGCTGTTGAACAGGAAATTTGCGGGGTCGTCCAGCTCTATTTGGAGGTCTGGGTTGTCCTTTTCCGACATCATACCAACCATAAGATGAATATCAGACCGGACCTCGGCCATGAAGTGACTCGCCACTCTGTTTACGGGGTCAAGTATGTACTTCCCCACCCATTCCATGTTCTGCATCCTCTCGAACTCAATTTTGGACGGCTCGAGGTACTGAGTATATTGGTGGTCTGTCTTCTTGAAGAATGTTACCAGCGAATTCAGGTCCTTCTTTGTCTGAAGGAAGAACATGAGCACAGTTGCGAACTGCCCCGCCTTAACACCAGTGCCGCTGTACTGAGGATCGTTATTCCTCAGGTGCGACAAAAAGTACCTTCCAATGCGCACCTTGGAGTCAAGGAGCTCGAAGGATACGTCCTTATCAGACTTCTTCACCTTCGTCTTCCAGGAGTGATTTTCGCCCGCAACAGTCTTCGCGGCTTTCTGTTCGTCTACGTATTGCACGAAGTCTTCCCACAGGATCGTGGTGTTATCCGTCATTCCATTCGCCTCCGTAGACCAGACGTTTGCATAGTCAGGTACGACCAGACGGTCGGCCTTGTCTTTATTCGCCACCAAGCGCGTTGCCCAGTTCAGGACAAACTGGCGGAAGGTGAGAGTGCTTGCAAATTCTGATGCCTTGGTGATGACGCGCCCGTGGTTCTCCAGTTGCTGCATTCCTCCGTCAGTCACTGGTTTCGTGGGTACGCCGACATTGATGACCTGTTTCGTGAAACACTGCATGGCGTTATAGCCGCAAACAATGCCGTCCACCAGGCCAAAAGAACACATTGCATCATTGAAGGTGCTGCGTTTCAAGGGGACCTCTCCGTTCGCACTGTAGTATCCTGCTGCCACCATACAGGAAAGAACCCCTCGGTGCTGGCCTTCAAAAAACGAGACCCGTACAGGCTGCAATGCTCGGATCAGCTCTCCGAATCGATCGTGGTTCGTCTCGATGCTTTCATCTTCGTCATACCGGTAGATGTCGTGCATGTTGCACTTTTCGAGGAAGGCTTTGAATCCGTCTGCGCAGCCAAGGTCTGCATCCGTCAGTTGCTCCGCAAACCAGGTGCATAGGGTGATCATTTCCTCTGGCTTGTTTCTCGCCTTTGTCGGCGTCTTCCTGTTGAAAACCCCGCACAAACGTGTGAATTCTTCATGGGAAACATCCTTTGCGTACTTTGTACCGAGGTAGGGTTGGACAGTGTCATTGTTTAGTATGTCTGACACCAAACCACTAAAACGCAATCTCTGTGATGGGCTGCAGTCCTTGTAGCCCTCAGGGTCTTCGTGTACTGAGTAGAAGAACAGACACGGGCGTTCTTTTGTGCTGAAGTCGTTTTCGGCCGATCGGTGTACCAGACTGGTGAGCAGAGGGTCTTTCGGTTTTCCATACTCGTCTCTGGTCTCCTTTGTGAAGGTGTCGAACTCCACCAACCTGTGGTTCGCCCGGGGTTGACAGCAATGCCTGGATGTGGGGCCTCTCTCCATCAGTAACATCAGTGCACCGTACCCCTTGTTCATGACAACAGAGGATGAAGAGATGCCATGTGATTGCTCCACGAACGGTTTCGTTCCCTTTGTAAATGGCTTGGTAGGCTGTCTAATTTCCATTGTTCTAGGATCTGGGACGTCCGGTTTCTTCACTGCGAGAGGAACAAGGGAAAAAACAAGAAAGTTAGTAATTGCCTTCAGGTAGCTGGACACCCTTCCAGTAGCCGATTCTGAAACAATCCGAAACAGCTACACCCGAAATAACTGGACCCTCCGAGTAGCTGATTCCGAAACAATCCGAAACAGCTCAACCTTCGAGTAGCCAATTCCGCAATTGTCCGAAACAGCTAGACCCTTCGAGTAGCTGATTGCGAAATAATCCGAAACAGCTAGACCCTTCGAGTAGCTGATTCCGAAATAATCCGAAACAGCTTGACCCTTCGAGTAGCTGATTCCGAAATAATCCGAAACAACTCGACCCTTCGAGTAGCCGATTCGGTAATTGTCCGAGACAGCTAGACCCTTCGAGTAGCCGATTCCGCAATTGTCCGAAACAGCTAGACCCTTCGAGTAGCCGATTCCGCAATTGTCCGAAACAGCTATATCGTCTATTCCGAAATAATCCGAAACCGCTAGACCCTCCGAGTAGCCGAATCCGAAATTGTCCGAAACAGCTATAACCTCTGGAATAGGGTTGGGGTTTTCGGGTTGGGGTTTTCGGCGAGGGCCACCGAAATTGTCCAGGGCTTCGCCCATTCTCAAGACATGCGCAGCCAGTCAACAGCAAAGCGCATCATTTTCACTCACCTAACGCATGTTCATAGTGCTCTCCGTTGACTTCGGTGAAGCAGTCGCATGGAGCTCTGGATTCAGCAAACTCTGCTATGCAAGAGTCTTTCACTTGGTCAAAGAGTGATGGTTTGCACATTATAGTTGTTCGAAATTATAAAGATTTGGAATTGTGAGAAGAAATAATGAAGATCAAAAAGCTCACCGGAGACTCTCTTCATTGACTTGTATTCGAACCAAAGATCCAAAAGAGCTGATGCGTCAAGTATGTCAGGATGAGTATCTTTCACACTGACGCATGCTGTTGCTCATCCTGTACAACCAGTACCACAGCCGACAGCAACAGCATCTGCTAGTGTGACATGCACTTGCGCAGATCTACTCAGTATGTCAGAATACGTCAGTTACTTACTGACATACTTAGTTGCTCATCCTGTAGAATCAGTACCACAGCCGACAGCAACTAAATCTGCAAGTGAGGAACTGACGTGCGCAGATTTACTACTGCAGAAAAGAACCAAGGAACATAAAGAACAAGTATGTCAGAATACATCACTTTCACACTGACGCACTGGGTAGCTCATCCTGTACAATCAGTACCACAACCGACAGCAACTCAATGTGATAGTGTGACGCAGACATGTCAAGACCTACTGATAGACCAATTTACATATAAATTGGCCAGTACAGTACTATGCCGTGGGACTGTACCCATTATTTTACATAGGGGACATGCACAGAACAGACAACTGGACAAACTTTAGCATAATACCAATGTAATTTGGCATAATCCTAGTGAAATTTGGACATGTGGTCGAATTCATGTACTGGTGACACCTGTACAATCCTGTAGCTGTGGTACTGACAATATATTGTCCAGGGAACTTGAAGCAAGAACAGGGAATTCGTTCATCTTCTCACAATTCCAATTCGGAGCAACATAACAAGCCAGCCAGTACACAGAGTCAGCCTATAGTAAATTCTGTGAAATCCCGAATCTGCTATTCTGTAACCCTATCCCTACCCAGTTCCCATAGTCCTAACCCTATATCCATACAACCATGTAAGTTTTCGGTCCGAGGTCCTTCAGTGCACGTACGTCAAGTAAATTCCGAATAAAACAGAAACAGCTACTCGTTTTTCTTCCCCGAGGTCTCAATAGAAGCGAAGGATTCAGATTGTTGTGCTACCGATTTTGTCTGTCTTGCCGATGGTACCATCATAGGGGTTTCGTTGCTGTGTATTCGTTGAGTATATTTTGAAATTTACCGAAATGGCTACACACCTCTTGTTCGATATTCGACACGTCTTCGAGCGAAGCTCTTAGCATAGCCGATTCGGGCAAATTCAAAAACAGCTACGCGCCTTTTTTCTGTTTGACTTTTCTGTAGCCAATTCCAGAAATAACCGAAACGGCTAGGCCCTCTTGCTTGTTTGTTCTATTGCTGCCCTCGGGAGCCACTTCTAACGGATCAACCCTGCTACTCTTCGGACTGCCCTACTCCAGTCAGCACGAAACATGGCAAAAAATAAGAAAGCTCAAGAGGCCAGCAAGAAAGCCGATGACCAAGAAATCGCGGATAAGATGCTGGGCATCAGCGAGGCTCAGGTCGAGAAAGATGTTCCTACGCCCGCTGCTACGGGGGAGGACAACAGCGCAGGCAACCCTACACCTGTCACACCCGAAAAACACAAACCGACTTATTATTACCACATCAGGGGTGACCAACCCGACAGGACATTCACAGACAAGAAAGAGGCCGCTCAGTTCAAACGGGACTTCGCGGAAATGGTGGAAGACGAGAAGGTCTTTGTCGACCCGCGGAAGCTCGCCGCCCACGTTTCCAAACGGACCAAGCGTGCAGCAGTCGACAGGAAAAACGCGCCAGCCAAGAACGATGCCGCACAGCCCTCCTCTGACATCGCGCAACTGATCATAGGACAGCTCGCGGACGTCAAACCAGTTGATCGCATGCACGGATTTTACTACACCACGCCCCATGCACCCCGTGCGTATATCGTCGTGCGTTGCAGGACACAGTGGGTGAATGACTTCTGGGCATACAAGCCCAACATGGTCACCGACGTGATCAACAAATACGTGAAGGTGTGCCCTGTTTCCGACATGCTGTGCCAGGAAGCCCTGATCAACATGACCTATGGAAAGGCAGTGGACCCATCATCAGATAACAAACACAAGCCCCTCATGCTCGAGTACACGGCCCGGAACTCCTCCAAACCCAGCAGTATCGAGGTTTTCCACTCCTACACTTGGATTACTCTTCCGACTGGTATGTTCACCAATGCTACAGAAGAGAGCGGGTGGTTAGCCCAACAGACAAAGAAGATCATGCAGCAGATGAAAGCCATCATGATCACCAGTGTTTTCCAAGAGGTCTGCCGTGGGGTTAGCACCTCAACAAAGTTCATTGATCGCCTCTACGACCTCAACGAGAAATCGAACCTACCTGATTTCCTCGGTCGTGCCGTTCTCCGGGCCGAACCCATGAAGCACATCACCGATCACTTGGTCCAGGACGTTTCGAACGAAATAACCACTCAGTGCTACATTAACCGTCTGTCGACCAGGAAATACCCCGAAGACTTCTATGCGGAGGTTTCTGATGCTGCAGTCCTACAAGCCGATAAACAAGGAAAAGAATCCGCAAGCACTCCTTGAGTTTGCACCTTTCCTCGCCTTACCACACACAGCCCGCCCAGCCCCATCAGACATTACCGCCAGGGGTTCCTACTTGTACACCATTGTTACCTCTGTCTATAAAATAACATTGTATTTTCCAGTCAACATGTCTAAACGCACTTAGTAGCCGATTCAGTAATTGTCTGAAATGACTACATGCGGTAGCCACTTCCAGGAGGCACCCCCTTGCACAATTCCTGTATATTTCGGGGGGAAGACAGCGAAGGCTGTATCACGGAGTGACCACATATGCACCGCCAAAAGGCTACGGAATGATCTGTGTTAAGGGTATCGCAGAAACTCACCATCGTTCGCTGACCCCTATTAGAATTGTTCTTACCTGCCAATCGCGTCTCCCTTTAAACTAGCACGCACAGGCCCCTGCGGGTTTTCCTTGGAAAAAATCGGGCGTCTGACTTTGACTCGCCACTCCTCTTAATACCGGTACAGTAATATCATTGGTTGTAAACTACTAGCTTCTACTAGCTAGTAAGTACTGGTAGCTGTACTGGTACAGGTACAGCCGTACCATTTGTACCATGGCAATCAAGAGTCCGCTGATGATGGGGTG
>JAVCKV010243061.1:0-15558 GCA_032274145.1 Herpochondria borealis | reverse complement strand
TACATATTTCTCGACGACACACCGAATACATTGCCATTAGGCATAACAAATTGGCGAGGATAGAAATAGCCGTAATCTGACATGCTTGCATTCTCCAACGCGCGCCTTGAATTTGTTGCACTTGAATAAACTTCCAGAATTGGTGTGTGCACACGCTGACTGTCGCGACCAGCTGAAACAAGTAAATCCCCATTAGGTAGCGTTGTCGAAGTGGGGTACCAACGTTCATAAAGCATATCGCTAGCTGGACTTATAGATTGTGTTGCAGCAGTAAACAAAGTTGAATTGCGAATACCAGAGTTGTTCAGTCCGATGGGCGCAGCATCTCCGCCAGAGATCAAAACATTGCCCGAACCAGGTAGCATTGTAGCGGCGCTACAAAATGAATTAACCTGGGCGGTACCTTGAATGTTGGTGTGAGCCGCTTGTCCGATGCCTAACATCGGGTCCCATACATTGAATTCCATCGCGCCTTGAATTCCGCTATTACCAGTTCCATACGTTAACAATTTGCCATCCGACAAAACCACGTTATGAATGGCTATGTGCGGCCAGTCGATTCTGCTTGACCAACGGCCAGCGAAAGCGGGATCCTCAAAACACACCAGTCCTAAACGCTCAATAGCAGATTGTGCATTTCCGTATATGCCTGTAGCAACCGCACGATCTGCACATTGCGGACGAGTTGAAGGGGCGTTGTCAGCAAGCGTTCCAACTACTGCTAGTGGAACGCGATCGCCGTTGGTCTTTTGTGTACCGTCCAACTTACGACAGTGCAACTGCAAGTAGCTTGGGTAATCATTAGCAAAGTCACTTGTAAAACCGACAACACCATGGTCTGTTGCGCAGACCCGTGAAAAAGCCTCTCCATTGATCGAGCCAGTTGCAGTCTGTACGGGAGCAAGGGTATCAACCCAGCGGCCACTTTCGTCGGCGCTGACACAAATAGCTTGTAGTTGCTCAATACGATTTGAGTAATGACCCGATAACCCAGCGAGTATTTTTCCGTCTGAACAAGACTGTTCAAATTCATCGCCGCGTTTTTAACCGACAGCGCCTGCTCGAGCGTAAATTCGTCCATTGGGAGGCAGTGCGAACCCAAGAGAGGGGCCTGGTTCGCGAGCTTCATCGATTTGCTCATCTAGGGCCGTTAGATCAAATTCAACTGTTGATTGATTAGACGCTGAAGAGGCACTCATTGAATCAGTGTTTGAATCACAACCAGTAAGAGCCACTACAACAAAAATCATGCTGAAAGGGCGCAACAATGTACCTTTAATAGTCGATGTTTTCATAGAAGAGTGTGTAAACCTCATGTTCAACAAATTTGCACACGCACGCGTGCCTAGATCGGTATCACTGGCTTACGGACGCAGTGAATATGAGGTGTAACGCAAATAATGTGCCTTACGAAAATTCCAGATAGCCATAAAGCGAATAATGATGGCTAAACCTGCTACGCAGTGCTCATGCAAACAAGTCTATTAACAGCAAACACGCTGGCTAGCGTTACGCATGCAGATAACACGCAGCTGGACTTCTCTAGGTCGTAAATTCGCAGGGTCCAGAGCACTTAATGGCTCCACTTACCGTGGAGTCAGTACCGACATGGGGCGGTTGCTAGTTGCAGGTTTTGCCAGATTAAGTGCGCGAAATCCGAATTCTGCACTTAAGACAACACTATAAGTGTCGATTAGATCTACAAATGAACCACGGAAGACAACCCGGGAACACCATTAATAAGTGTTAGCGCGTTGTTAGATTCATCACGGAATAGGATGTCGAATTAATTGGATTCGACGAAAATATCATAGGTATACGATGCTAACGAACTTGTTAAGCCTGTTTGACCAATTCTGGTTAAATCTGCATGCTGTAGAAAAAAGCCTGATTGTGGTCGCTTCTATGATTGTCGGTTATTACTTTCTACGTCATTTTGTTATTCACCGAATAGAGAAAATTACTGACAGAACTGAAAACGATTTAGACGATCGTCTGATTGATTTTGCAAAACAATTTTTATGGGTTGTGATGCTGCTAAACACGTTGGTTTGGGTGTTTAAAATAAATGGTATAGCAGTGTCTCCAATACTTGCCGGTGCCGGCATTTTTGGTGTGGCCGTCGGATTTGCTGCCAAAGAATCCATCGCTGATATTTTATCGGGAATTTTTCTAATAATTGATCGGCCTTTACGTGTAGGCGACAGGATCACGATAGACAAAATCGGTAAGCATTGGGGCTCATGGGGTGACGTTTTAGACATAGGGTTGCGCAGAACCACCATTCGGAATACGGATGGTGTGATCGTTAACTACCCGAATTCAGTACTATCCAGCGGCATCATCAAAAACTTTTCGATCAATGCAACACCAGTTCGTGCACGAATCAGGTTTCAAGTGGATTATTCTGCAGACCCTGATCAGGTTCGCTCGATAGTGCAAAAAGCCACAAGCCAAGTTCCAGGAATCTTGCACGATCAAACAACTGTTGTTATCCGATCTATGTGGGACGATGATCTTGGTCACCAACTATCAGGCGTATTGTTTGAAGCACGCTATTTTCTCGAAGATGTTAAACAAAGAACGGCTATTCGCTCGTTAGTACTCGAAGAGATCATAAAAGGAATTAACCGTCATAACATCCCTATGGCTTCGCAACCTATGACAATGGTCAGCCGCGCCAACAACCCAACACTGACGCAATTGGATGAGGTCGTTGAAGAGCCTCTTAAACGAGCTGCTAACCAGTAAGTATCGACTGGCGTGCACCCACCGGCACGATATAAGTACCTAAAAGATCAAAAGCTGAACCAGTTTGCAAGGGATTGGGCCAGCCTCAATTAACTACAGCAGTATTCGATTTAGACAGCCTGTCATACATTACCAAACTGCCTGCAACCGCGACGTTAAGCGATTGTGAACCGGGTAGTTTTATAATGTCATGGCATTCTGACATTACACTGGGCGAAAGCCCAATTCTTTCATTCCCCAATAGATAAACAGCTCGTGAGGGATGCTCAAACGTTTCAATTGCTTTTGCCTCCTCTGACATCTCCACCGCGATAAGCTTGGTTGAATAGGGCAAATGGTTTTTTAGGTCAAGCATCGTTTTAAAATGGTAGAGCGGAATACTTGTCCAGGCATTGTGTACATCACTGCCTTGTCGCTTATATTTTTTGTCTACCGTAAATATATAACTAGCCCCTAGCACAAATGCTGATCTCCATAGAGTACCAATATTTTGATGATCATCCGTATGGAGTATCCCGACGCCGTAGAAGCCTGGATTATTATCACTACTTTTAGTTCTTGCCACGAACGTTAGGCTCCTTAATTTGGTAATCACTGTTGATTGATCGCAAGCGTGTTCGCGTATAAATACAGCTATACGGCACTGTGTCTTCAGTTTCTCTAGATTTTTTAAAGCTGTTACAAAGGTACCATCAGGAAAAATATTAGATCTGGATGCATACTAACGCATCTGCAAGAGAAAGCAGTCGAAGGATGCGAGAACCCAGACCATAATACCAAATACCAAATTGTCAAAATCGACGTGTAACTCAGATGCTTAATATGGACTTGCAACCGTGAGTGATTTCCCGCCCTAACAAGTCGACGTTTGATCTTGAGTACTACACACCTACTTTTCCTAAATTTGCTATTTTAAGAAAGCGGTGTGGGCGCTGTTGTAAAGATTTTCGCTACTCATTGGAAAGTACTCAGTCAGCCATTGGTTAACAGCGACGCGTTAAGAATTGACTTCAACGATATCTGCTACAGTGTCCGTATTAACTCTTCGATCTTTGAGTTTCACATCGAAGCACTCGCCGACAGTTAAGGGCAGTAGTAAATTGAAAATTACAACAAACACACAAGAGATACTGGAAAAACTGATTGCTTTTGACACGACCAGTTGTAACCCCAATCAGAAACTAATGGCGTATGTTGCCACGGTACTATCTCAACACGGTATCGAATCCACGTTAATCCCTAATGCCGACGGTAGTAAAGCCAATCTGTATGCAACGGTAGGCCCACAAGACAAACCAGGCGTCATGCTGTCGGGACATACAGATGTGGTACCCATTCAAGGTCAAAAATGGACTCGTCCAGCTTTCTCCTTAACCTATGAGAACGGACGCTATTATGGGCGCGGTACAACCGATATGAAAGGCTTCGTTGCTTGCGCCTTGAGTGCAATGATAAATGCATCTGAGCGAACATTAAGTACGCCTTTGCATTTGGCGTTGTCTTATGACGAAGAAATCGGGTGTGTCGGTGTGTATTCCATGCTGGACATGCTGGCGCAAAGTCCGGTAAAGCCTACGATGTGTATCGTCGGCGAACCAACCAGCTTAGGTGTCGCCACGAAACACAAAGGCAAAACGGCCATAGAGGCAACGTGTATAGGCAGGGAAGGTCACTCAGCCTTAGCGCCTCATGCATTAAACGCAATTCATTTGGGTTGCGACCTTGTGAATGTGCTTAGAGAAAAACAAATTGAATTAGTTAACGCCTTCGGCCAGTTTGAGGTGAACGACGTGCCCTACACCACCGTGCACGTTGGGAAATTCAATGCAGGCCACGCACTGAATATTGTGCCTAATTTGTGTACGGTCAATTTCGAAATTCGTAACAGAGCCGAAGACAATCCTGTGGATATACTCTCGGCTTTGTCGCTCGCATCTGACAACATAGTAGCAACGACTGGCGCACCTGAAGCCGCCATTACATTTTCAACGACCAACACATACCCTGGGCTCAATACGCCTAATGATGCCGCTGTGGTTGATTTTGTAAAATCGTTAACGGGCGCAAATGACACAACCCATGTGGCGTTTGGCACTGAGGGCGGCTTGTTCTCGCAAACGCTGGGTATTCCTACTGTCGTTTGTGGGCCCGGATCGATGTCACAAGGGCACAAGCCGGATGAATATGTTGAAGAAGAACAACTATATCTGTGTGAACAAATGATGAGTCGATTGTTAGATCGATTAGTTTAAATAATATACTTCCTCGCGATGATAAGCGTATGAAAAAACCACACTCTCCATCAGCTGATAGAAATAAGGACGTCATACTAAGCGTGCTCAAGCCCGAACTATCAGATGGGCAATTAGTATTAGAGCTTGGTTCAGGAACCGGTCAGCACGTGAGTTTATTCGCGGCCGCACTTCCGAACGTCAATTGGCAGCCCACTGAACTTGAAAACAATATCCCCGCCATCAACAGTTGGATAGCACAGCATAAGATCGGAAATATACTAGAACCCATCGTCCTTGATGTCGATAAACACCCGTGGCCAATCACAAACGCAGATGTTTGTTATACCTGCAACACGTTGCATATCGTGAGCATGCAATCGGTTCATTCTATTTTCCAAGGTTGCAAAAACGTGCTGACAAAGGCTGGGAAGTTGTGTGCATACGGACCATTTTCTTTAGATGGCGAACACACTAGTCCCAGTAATGCATTATTTGATCAACACCTTCGCAATGCGGACGCTGCCAGTGGCGTGCGTGATTTATCAGAGCTAAACAACATCGCACAGCAACATGGGTTTGCAGCATGTCGCTCAAAGGCAATGCCTGCCAACAATCTTTTTGTTGTGTGGGAACGCGTGTAACCATCCCATGTTCCGGTTCTACTGATCCGAGAATTGATTAATTTCTCGCATAACAAACCACACCTCGGCGCACCAACCCAACGCAATTTGCAGCCACGCGTTAGATACTGAGGATGCTCAATTCAGTAAATCTAGCCAGACAGCCATTGGCAATTATTGAGGTAGCAGGGCGAGCTCAACCAAAGCCGACACTTCCGGGAGCTGCGTAGTAACTGCATCGTCTGCATTTATCGAGGCACTGAGCACTTATAATCGTGTGCCCATCCACATTATATTGTCAACCGCTGTTGACAATATAATTGGATGCGGTATTATCGCGCTCCTAACATTTCTAAAGCGTGTGCCCAATGACATATTTCAAACCCCCAAACTTGATTGTAATAATCTAACGCCATAGTCTGCACCCCTAGCTTTCCGTGGCCTACGCAGCCACTGATGCTCATATCATCGATAAATCGCTGCACACCTCTATCGAAGATTAAAAAGTTAGGACAATGCGAAAATCACTACTACAGGAAATCATTGATTGCCTGCCTAAAGATAAAACTCGCTTTCAGTATTATCGCGACCGCTATTCAACTTTGCTACTACCGTGGCTAATTGAAGATGGTGCTTTGCTCTCGGATGTTAAGAGGTCACCTTACGCTCCACTGTTAAACAAACAGCCTGCAAAACAGGTAGTGAGTCAATTTGGTGATGGACGCTTCAACACTGAGGCGTTTAGCCACGCTTGGGCGGAACCACACGAGTGTTTTTTGCTAACGCTCGGCCAATGGGGCGGCGGTTATCACGCCTATCATCAGACCAGTCGAAAAGGCCACAACTTAGTACTGCAGCTGAACATGAATAACCAATACCTGTCTTTGTTTAATCGCTGCATGCACGAAGACGCAAAATATTGGTTTGAATGTTATTCACACCCGATTCTTAATAAGCGAGAAGATGGTTTTTATCGCCAAACCTTAGGCTGGGCTCGTATTGATTTGGACTTAGAAACGGGCGAAGCTTTGATTGAGGAAATCCAATCAGATTGGATTCGAGATGCACTCTCATGCAAACGATCTTTTGAACGACGACAAAAAATGCAAGGCCATGAAAAGTATAAGCAACTTATTCATTACTGTGACACCGTCGTGAAACAATTATCGCCTGTCTGGGATGAAGCTATATTAACGTCAGCAATTTGGTTTCTGCGTGAAGAAATCGGTATCAAAACAGTTTGGTATCACACTTACGACTCAGGTAGTAAGCTAAAACAAATTAAGCATTGTAAGCCGCCTAAGTCTGTATACAGTACGCTTCCTAAACGCTTCTGCTTTGAACGCACAAACGAACATCCAGAATTTTTATTGAAGGAGCGCTCTTATCAAAAGCACGTACGCAAGTACGATGATACCGCTTGGTTTTTACATCGATTAATCTAACGGTCAAATCACTAGAGGGTGTTAACCCTACAGCGTTCATCCCGCGTAGACGGGGAGCCCGATTTAGAATGTTCATGAGCACCGTGGGCTTTGGAATGCGAAGAGTAACGGAGGAAAATCAGCAACAACGGGTTTGGCGACAACCAAGCCAATACCTCAAACTACAGGGACCGTTATCGCAATTAGCATGTCTAACGGCTTCAAAAGCGTGTGGATTCAGTGGTTTGTGCATGCCAGATCTACTGAGAAACAGCAGCATCCAATTGCGCCCGGGTGATTGAACCAATTGCCACAGCCAAGGTATTGCCCTTATCGTCAAACATAATATAACTTGGCGCACCGACAAATTGTTTGCCCGTAGCCAAACGAAAATCATTTAAAAATGTTGATGGGTCAGCAATGTAGTTACTGTAGGTTGGTTGGTCTTTTTCTATCAGTCGATTGACTTCATCAAGGTTTTTAAAGCCATCTATAACAACACCAACCACTTGCGCTTTTGTCGGGTGATACTCCGAGTGAAATTGCTGAATCATTGGTTTTTGTTCTTCACAGGGCGGGCAATTTGTCGCCCAAACCATGAGCAATGTAAGCTGCCCATCTCGGATAGTGCTACTTAACGCCACGTCGGCCTGTGCAAAGGATTTTAGCCGAATATTCGCCGCATCAGTCGCTGCCACTTGCGAACACACAAGCAACATAGCAAAAGCAATAATTGTATTGTTTATTCGTCTCAATCTAGTTGTCTCGGTTAATACGCAACTGGAACCTACCACAATGCGCGAACTTTAAACACAGAACAATGCATAGATGCGGCTTTACGCAGCTGGCTGAACCGTTGGTCGCTGACTCACCGTAAATATTTATCCGTCGCTCAAGCATTGCGACAAGATAGAGACCAAGAAGACCAAATATTCAACAACTCTAATTTTATAAAGCAATGCGCACATGCCATCCTTATATTGAAAGCCAGCACCGGTTCACGAATTACTGCTTTGCAACAGTTCGCAGCCTAAATTTGTCCTACCACCAAATAAAGCCTTTCTATTCTGAAACTTAATTCACATGAATTCAGCTTCATCCATTGCCGAATACTATCGTTAGCAACATGGCGTATGAATTGTTCGTTGTTTCGTATTAAACCGAAGGGCAAGCAGATGAAGGAAATTAACTATAGAAGACGAGATTTGCTTAGTACGCTGGCCTTAGGTGCCGTCCTACCAGCTTATGGATCCACTATCGACAGACATGTTGAAAAAAACACCGCCCTAAAAATATCGACTATAGAACCAATCAAATTATTCAACATACATACTAAAGAGCGATTGATTATTGAGCCTGACAAGATACGTTTGAATGATGAAAATACGTATAAAAATATAAATCACTTTTTTCGCGACCACCGCCAAAATACCGAATGTTCGATGGATCTACAGTTAGTTGACCAACTACAAACACTCCAAATTATTGTTGGTAATCATCACGAATTTGAAGTGATTTCTGGATTTCGAACAAAAGCGACTAATGACTTACTAAGGGGAAGAAGTGCTGGTGTTGCTAGGTTTAGCTACCATGTGAAAGGAAAAGCTGTTGACGTAAGATTACCCGGTACAGACACACATCGTTTATGGAACGGAGCTATAACAATGTACTCCGGTGGAGTCGGATACTATCCAAGATCCAATTTTATCCACCTAGATACCGGAAAGATCAGAAACTGGATTCAATTGTAAATTTGGAGTTTCAGGCTCTCTGAATATAAAGGCGTGGACATAGTCGTTGTGCCTGGCAAACCTTCAACAATACCGCAAACAACATCGATTTTTAGCAGCCAGTGAGCTTGAATATCACAACACTGAAACGGTTTAAGTACGACTCAGTTTCTATTGATTCAAGATGAACTGTACGGCTGCCAGAGAAGCTCTAACAAGATTTAGTGCAACTCTGACCACAGACATGCTTAAGAGGCAAAACAGGCGCACAAACGGCCATACAGGCTCTTCTAGTTCAGCTCGACATACCAAAGAATTCATAGTTAAAGAGCCATTCCCAAGCTAAATTGTTTAAGAAAGAATGAATCACTCCTGTCGCAATAAGCGGCATATTAACGAGCGTAATACCTCTAAACAACACCCGATAAATAGGCTCATTTCGCAGCCGTTAATCAGTCGTAATATCACCTTAAAACACCGTTAAATTTGAAGAGAAAAGAAGTTGAAATCAACCAGCGCTAAGCGCACATACAAGGTCGTAAATACACTCAATTTGACGGTTAAAGATTCGCTATTTATGGCCGAAAAATGCATAGAAAAGCAGGGCGTTTACCTCTGGTTTTGAGTGCTAAAATAGAGGTATAAATCGGTGTTATTTCAATGCATAAAACCATCGTTTTCAGCCTGATTAATAGCGCTAAAACAGGCCGCTGAAACGATCAATTTCAACGGCATTTTGGGCGAATAATTACGATGTAAAAGTGAACGTAAAACACGCATTAAAACTCTCAAATAACTTTAGATAAAGCGAAATGAAAAGCTTGTCGTGAGCACATATACATCACAAACAATCACTAATCACATTCTTTTAAACGTTCAGATTGGAGATATGAACACGACGTTATAACCAAAACATAACGATAACCGGTATGACAGACCATGGCACGGCTTCGAAAACGCTCATAAAAAGGACTCTCAAACGCGTCTGAAAATCCACTCAAAAACGGCCTAAAAACGCTTCTAAAACACCCCATAAAACAGCACGTTTTCAGACCTCATTTAAGGGCGTAAATAGAGCCTAAAACAGCTCCAAAACCACCGTATATACCCATCAAAAACAACGCAAAAAGACGAAATATGGCGATATGCACGAAATAGCCTGAGAGCCTGATTTAACGCCATTTCGACCCTTATCTTACTGCGCATAATGTATATTATGTTAAATGAAATATGGAGTCATATATGGGCGTATAGGCCCTTTTAATAGGCTCTCAGCGGATATACAGGTGTATTGCTCTATCTGCTTATAAAACAGCGTTTTTAACGCTTTTTATGGCTGTTTTTAACACCCAAATGCGACCTTTAGACATCGATCTTTTCGTCCAAGAAATACCGTCTTTTAGCGGCCGTTTTGGGTGTGTTTTTAACCCCCCGGTTGATGCCTCTTTTGTGGTTTGTTCTGATGGTTTTTAATTACTGCCTGAAGATCTGTCTGCGGGTTTATTTCAACGGAGCAAATAATGATGGAAAATAATATGAAATAACTTTGCCTTTGACCTCAATCTAATGAGCGACAGCACTTGAGCCTCAATGAATCTCTTCTAGCACAACTCATCTCATGCCACTGACTTAACAGCGCCGAATTGATTAATTAGAGGTGAATTTAGAGGCAAGATTTACGTCGCTTTTTATGAGGTTTTCAAACCTAATATTGGTGACAAATACCGGTCAGTTTATCTCGAATTTTCCACGCCTTTCGCGCCCGTTTTTTGTGCCGTTTACAGTGCCGTTTACAGTGCCGTTTACAGTGCCGTTTTTCAATATTATTAGTCCTTATATACAATCATTTGTACGCGAACGGTAAGACTGTGCCAAGCAATCTATATTGGCCTTGTAATCGGCCTTTACGGAGCAGTTTTTAGCGAATCTTTTTGAATCGACTTTGCGCCTAATACCTGCCAATTAAGTAAGCTTATTGATTCGTGGCTAGCAACGCCGCCAAAAAAAATTGGCTTTGTTCGCCTGCGTCCTCGGCACTATGGCCTTGTCCGACTTCCCGCGCGTCGTATAAATTGTCTTACTCATTTAGATTCACAATTTATTCTCCACAATTGCTCAATAACTGGCGCACACATCGGGACCTCCCAAGTTCCGCGCGTTGAACGTACTTGCATGCATAGGGTCTGCGACCCCGCCGGGTTGTTATTCGTCAAGCCAAATCGACGAATAACATTTTGTCTTCCGCATCGCTTAACAACGTCGACACCCGAAATACCATTTCGCGGCTCAATATCTAGCCTGCAAGTTCCTCTACTAACACTTCACCAATACAGTTACCTGCATCAGCGCATAGCTTGAGGCTGAGGCGAGTGGTTAGCCCTTACCTCACAGGGACTTTCACCCTTTATTCAACGCCAGCTTGTCCTGGCGCTCTAAGCGTCAGGCTAATTCCCAGTTCACCATGCGCAGGTGGATTTCGCTTGATTCACTACACGATTTCGATCAGAGCCAGATGTTGTGGTGCTCGGCAAGCTCAATCTTGCGTATCTTTGTATCACCTTTTATTAGAATATGAATCTCTGAAAGAAACGCTGCAACTATTCTGTACGAGGGGCTGTATCTCACACTTGAATTCCTTAAACCACAACCCATTATTGAAACCCTGCTTAATCCCAAACAAAATAGATAGTGGAGTTCAAAATGAATCAACATATAGAAAACCAAACAGCTGACTCACGCCCCGAGGTATCAGTGGGGCATGTTGGATTGGAAACTAATCAATTAAAATCCTCACTGGAATTCTTTCAAATGATCGGCATGCGGCTTATTGCTAGCATGTCTAATTTTGCCATTCTAGAACTAAGAGGCGGTACGCACATGGTGTTGCGCTCAGGCGCAAACAACAAGGTACAGCCAGCTAGATTTGATCTTATGGTGGATAATTTGGATTCCATGCGAGAAAGAATCTTACGTGCGGGCTATAATCCGTCACCCATATCAAGCGGCGGCGGCGTGCACAGTTCATTTGAAGTGACAGACCCTGGAGGCATTTTACTTGAATTGACTAGTTCGCATGTCTCAGGTCGCGCGGTATGATAAATATGTGATTACACACCTGCATTTGGTGGCCCAATTTCGATTGATACAAGCACTGACATACCAAAAACGATATCGAGCCAACCACCAATTGTAAGACCATCAGCGTAACGTTTTAATTAGAAAAGTAGATAGCTAATCAACCTACAGTAAATAAAAGGTATCTATCCCCGACCACGTCAATAAATCATGATTGTCCCCATCATTCTCAATGGAGGCAATCATGGGCACTATCACCAAGCACCAGCCTTTGGTCTAACCCGTTGTTTACGTCACGCTGCGGAAAGCGAGTGGCGTCATGCCCGTCCAGCGCCGAAAAGCCCGGACAAAAGCAGATGCTTCCGAGAACCCCACTAGATAAGCAGTCTCATTGACGGAAGCCTTCTTCGCGCCTAAGTAATCCAGCGCCATCTGTCGCCTCAAGTCGTCGTGAATTTGAGCGAAAGTCACACCCTCCTCGCGCAAGCGCCGGTATAAGGTCTGACGGCTCATGGCTAATTCCATTGCCACCTTTTCCATTGTGACCTCACCCCGATGAAGATGCTTGATGAGATAGACCTCAATCCGACTTCGAAGCGTTGGGTTTCGCTCTAGCTCAGCAAGCAGCGCATCGGCTCGCTCAGCGAACAGACCAAAGACATAAGTATTAGGCTCATCGAAGTCAGCATCCAGCGCATGCGGTGCAATCTGCATCGCATTGCGCACGCAACCGAACGACACAGGCACTCGTAAAATCTCCGCTAGCGTAGCGGCGTACGGCGGCTCTCGATGAGTCAATTCGACTGCAAGCGCAAACAACATCTCAGGTAAATGCCGTCTAAATTCACCTATGAATCGACCAAAGGCCATTTCGCCAAGAGCGGGAAATTCATTTGGATTGGGCCGATTGTCAACGATCCAGATCTGCTCGTTGGCAGGCTCGACCGAGAACCGTTCACCAGCCGCCATCACGTTCACCTCGACCACCAGTTTCGCGTAGCGATTCAATTGAGTCATTGCGTCCGGCATAGATCGCGCTGAATGAACAATCAGACCGACAATTGAAATCGTCTCTATACGGGTCTCAACGCTAAACCGAACAGCGATGGCCTGATCATCGGTTTGATCGACGGCTTCGTCAATGAGTGATTTATAAGCACGCATTGAAACCCGCGCATCCTGATCTTCAAGCGCTGCCTCAGTGAGTTGGCTGCGCCTTAACAGCGAGCCCTTGGATGCGCCTTTATCGACAGCAAATTGCAAGAAGTTGCGGGCCAAGCCCGCCGACACGGTTGCATCTTTCATCAATCAATCCATAGCCATTTAAGGTTTATACCGAGATTGGTACCAAAAGCCAATAGCCTGTTACGAGCGGTCATGGTGAACCATCTGGGTAAATTCTAAAGTCACATCATCGGTTGACGAGGCCTTGCTGGACAAACCAGTAAGGACCGCCAAACGAATTTATTCACCTCTAAATTAGGACTTAAAAAATGAAAAATATGGCCATTACTCTTTTGTGTGTAACTTTTATATCCTTTGTTGCCGCACCCGTCCACGCCAAGTCGCACTTTGACACGGGCCCGTTCGTTGGACTCTCGCTCGGCGGCGCTGGTTTCATGCCAAGCCCATTTGGTCTGACTGAGACAGGTAAAAATGAGCATGACAATGGTACCGCCAAGCTCACCGCTGGCTATTGGTTCTCACCTCATTGGGGCGTAGCAGCGTCCTACGTTGATATGGGCGAGTTTACCCAAACGTATACTAATGGAAGCTTTCGCGGGGACGTCCGCTCCGTTGGGTTAGGACTACTCGGGCGTGTGGCCATAAGCGATCGCTGGAGTCTGATCGGAGAAATGACGTTGACCCACAATCAAAGCAAACAGATTTCGGTGACAGGCAACCCTGCACAGTTCTCGAACCTGAGCGGCAAATCCACCCAAGTTGTTTTACCCAGGTTGGAAATCAACTACAAAGTTAACAAGCCAGCCTCAATCTTTATTGAAGCCGAGTCGCGCGGCAAAGCAGCCGAGAAGTTGAAAACTGCTTACGCCGGTATTGGATTGCGCTGGAAATTCTAGTCAGTCGGTCCATTCCTGACGGCAGCCCTGCCTCATTGGCTGCCGTCGCCTCTTGCCTTCTATGCAAACTCTATTTTTCCATAACCCATAGCCTCGTGATAAACCCACATGCTTACAGATCATCACAGACACCAAATTTTTTCCTTAAGTTCAACGAGATAGATTGCGAATTGGTGAGACGTTTTTGGCGAATGTGACGTAATGAAAGTGTAAACACATGCACGATGAGTAAAACTGCAATAGGCACGGTGGTTTTACCGGGCAATGGAAAATAAAACTGTACGGCGTCTACTGTGAAAACTGAGTTCACACCCAACATCTGATGTTGCTGCGGCGGATAGTTTGTTCAAATGGAATCTGCAATACAAACTATGACAAGCAAGTCGAAAAATATAATTTGAAAGTCAAGCGGATGTAAGTAATTAAAGACAGCGGAGTAGTATCGCATGAATAACCTTCAAATATTATCGGGTGTATCAGCCATAACACAAGCCCTTATCTATGTTGTCGCTTTTATTTACTTTGGTGTTTTTTGGTCATACCCTTCTGATGGTAGTCCTGCAGAAAAAATGACTCATTTAGCAGAAAACCAACTCCCACATTCAATGGTTTATTTCCTAATGTATGTGGTATTCGGAGTCTTACTTGCTGTGCTTGTCGTTGGCTTGTATGAAAAGCTAAAACATACAAATAATCCAATGGTCACAATAGGCTCATTATTTGGGGTTATCTGGGTTGCTCTAGTGATAGCGAGTGGGATGATTTCAAACATTGGGCTAGCGCAAGCAATTGATCTAATGAATGAAAGCCCTGAAAAAGCTCTTGATATGTGGACAATCACCTCCTTGATAACCGAAAGTCTCGGTGGAGGAAATGAATTGGTTGGTGGGCTTTGGGTTCTACTAATTAGTGTAGCTGCTCTAAAAGCACGGTTGTTTTCACGAGCTCTTAATTATCTGGGCTTACTTGTAGGCGCGGTGGGTATTGCTACCATTTATCCTAATGAAATATTTACTGAAATATTTGGTGTTACTCAAATTGGTTGGTTTATTTGGTTGGGCATATGTTTGTTATTCCCAAATAATACTTAAAAGTCAATAACGCCGACCGCTAACACATCGTCTATTTAAGGCGTTCGATGCTCTCTTAAACTTCAAGCCTATTTTCAATCGCATAGTATTTATTACCGCCGGTCGTAAATTTCTGACTATAGCTTCTGGGATCTGGGATTTTCCAGTAACGGCATTAGCTGGTAAGTCGATCAACGGTACGATGCGCGAGGTGTTGCCTGCGAATGTAGTGTAAGTCGTTCCCTGCATTCTCTTTCAATGGTAACGAGTTGCTAAGGATGATTGTGATGGATTCTCAATACTAACTATAATCAGTTGACTGCGCACCGCAAGAGAGATCAAGGCAAAGCAGAATATTTTTCGGAAGACTCGGACAGGCGTTAACTTTTATTTTTACGTGATGCGGAACGCAAACAACTTACACTGACTGGCGTTATGCCAACATAGGTAGCTATGACTTTTCCTGAAACCAAAGATTTGGATTTCCCCCAGTTATCTTCACTTGCTTAAATCCTATTTTTAGCATCAACCTAGTTTCGTACTACGGTTGGGAGAACAGCGGGTATGGCTCTG